>CM022666.1:15884271-15901771 GCA_012295275.1 Chrysomallon squamiferum
TATATATATATATATATATATATATTGTACATTAATGAAATGAATTACCTTGCAGTCCTGTGTACACAGAGACAGAGATGTGTAGTTTGCATCTGGACGGTCACAGGCAAACAAACACTGAAATACAAACACAAACGTGTCAATATATGTAGACGTTTGTAATGTGAAAGAGAGAGAGAGAGAGAGAGAGAGAGAGAGAGAGAGAGAGAGAGAGAGAGAGAGAGAGAGAGAGAGAGAGAGAGATGCATGCATATATATGTGGATGGATGGATGGATGTGTGTGTGTGTGTGTGTGTGTGTGTGTGTGTGTGTGTGTTTATAGGAATAAATACATGCTCGCCATTTTGTTGTGTTTAGATTTGGTTTAACAGCCGATGTGTTTTTCGTGCTGAGCTGTGGTTACACATTCATACATTGACTAGGACGCGTGCATGCCTCAGTGTGTGTGTACTTATATGTGTATGTACGTGTATCTGTGTGTGTGTACTTATATGTGTATGTACGTGTATCTGTGTGTATGCGAGAACAGAAAATCAATGTGTAAAAGATTTCACCTTTCTAAAATAAAAGTACAAAATAACCTAAAAGATTCATTTACTTTCGGATATGACATACTGAACAGCACTGCTTAAACTTTTTCTCTTTTTAATTTCTTTTGTTACAACATTCTTTTTACATAATCTGTATTCTTTCATTAATAATAACAGTAATAATAATAAAGAGGAGAAGTGTTTGACGCTTACAAATCTGCACTGCTTCTTTCTGCGACACAGATGAATCAGACTCGGCTTTCTGATGTTCACCACACTGCCTGATCGAAACAGATCTTTCTGAAATTAATAAGTAAGTAAATAAGTAAATAAATCAATAAATAAACACACACACAGACATGCACACTCACACACACATATATATACATAAATATATGCATATAAAATATACATCCATATACACACATACACAAATATATGTTTGTGTATTTGTGTGCAGAGGTAGACAGGTAGAGAGACAGAGAGACACGTCAGCATGTGTATGTATTATTGTAATATGTGTGTGTGTGTATCTGCGTATATATTTTAAACACACACACACACACACACACACATGCATGAATAATATACAGTGTTAGAAACAGACTGAGATAGAGACAGAAAAAGACAACAAAAAAAAACACTGGAAGTTGTGAAGATCCATTCGTGTGATCTATCCAGATTAATACCCTTTTATTTATTAATTTAATTTAATTTAATTTAATTTAATTTAATTTAATTTTATTATTTTTTATTTTATTTTATTTTATTTTATTTATTTATTTTTTTGTATATATACCATGTTAAACCTTGTCTCTGAATTTAAATCTTCTGAACTCACTCAGATAAAAATAATAATAACGCGAATTGTACCTGCCTGCCTATATCTAGTGTCATCTGCTAAATCAGGGTGGAAAGGAATGTTAGCGCTTCAGACAACTAAATCGGTCTCAAATGTCAGTTTATCAGTCTGCTGTACCCGCAGCCTTTATTTACCTAGGCGTCGCCGTTATGCACTCGACAACAGCGTGAAGTTAAAATAGTTTTAAAACACTCCTGTGTCCTGTAACAATGTGTCAGACTTTGTGTTGTATGCTTAAACACTGGTGTACGCTTGTAACATCTATATATATATATATATATATACACTTAACTTTTTATTATACATTTGCAGATCAGTTGATAGAATATTTACTAGTATCGTTGTTGTTGTTGTTGTTGTTGCTGTTGCTGAATGGACAAGGTTAAAGATATTTATTTGAATTCTAACTCTGGTAATACAAATACACAGTCTAAATTATTATATATATATATTTTTTTTTTTTACTACTTTTTGGTGATAAATCATATAACACCAAATATTTTATATTACTAGGCTATTCAAGTTTACTCTTCTGTTTTTAATAACAGCTTACACACGCGCGCGCGCTCCCCTATCGACCCCCCCCACACACACACACAGAGAAATATATTAACATACATACATACATACATACAGTAATGATTTAAACACTGTAAAACATCCTACATCTTCAAAAACAAAATGATACGTTTTACACATCAGATAATAAATATATATATGAACAAATACACCTACCAGCCCCGCACATATATATATATATATATATATATATATATAGTGTGTGTGTATGTGTGTATGTATATATGTGTACGTCTTTAACAACATAATAATAGATTTCTTGTAAAAAGCTACTCGTAAGACACAATTCACGATAAAACAACAAGAAGATAATCTGATAAAAAAAAAAAACCGTGGTTGACAGTGTAAATGTATATGACTACAACTGCACGCTCAGACGAGAAATATTTAACAGCAAATGAATAAATGTGCAATGTGTGAGAAGTGCCTAGAAGTCAACTACGCATGGAAAAAAATATGTGAGAAAAAATTCCAATAAATTTATAAAATAATGCAGTATGCTATTATATCAAAAAAAACCAAAAAGTGTAAATGTACAGTATTTGAGAAATATCGTTCAGTGAGCTAGACGTCAAATAGTTGACAAATCGAAACACAGTTTGTGGTAAATGTGTAAATATACGAATGTCAGAAATGTGAATCA
The DNA here is from genome assembly GCA_012295275.1 of Chrysomallon squamiferum. Lineage (NCBI taxonomy): Eukaryota > Metazoa > Mollusca > Gastropoda > Neomphalida > Peltospiridae > Chrysomallon > Chrysomallon squamiferum. The sequence continues at coordinate 15,886,886 of CM022666.1, forward strand.
TTTTAGAAAATGAAACAGTGCATAATAAATGTGTAAATGTAAATACACGAGAAATATAATGACATCAGTAAGACGTGTAATATTTGAGAAATTAAACAGTGTATAATAAGTGTGCAAATGTGTCACACGTTCGAAATATGACGTCATCAAGACGTAGTAATATTTCAGAAATAAAACAATTTATTGTAAATGTACAAAATGTACGATATGTGAGAAACAGCATGACGTCATCGAGACGAGACATATTTGAGAAATGACTGGACGGCTGGTCAAGGTGGCGTGCGGTGGACTTTGACACCCAAGACGAGTGCGTCTGTGTCGTGATTTCCACCAATGTGAAGCGCGCGCAGATCAACTCTCGTGATTTCCACCAGTGTGAAGCGCGCACAGATTACAACTCTCCGCCGAAGGGATCAACATTTGATACTGATGTTTACATTTCGTTTGATTCTCAGATTGTATTGTTGTTAAAATGACCCCACGGGGTTTCCTCCTAGTGTGCCCTATCTCGCTTATCGGCTGATGTTACAGCTGCGTGTGTGTGTTGTTGTTGTTGTGTGTGTGTGTTTTTTTTTTAACCACAACGTAGAGCAATTAAGAAGAGAAGGGCTTCGTTGACTCTTGCCACCTCGGAACGTGGCGGTTCGGCTTTCGATACCCCACGTAGCTAGCATTGTCCCCCTAGCGCCATTAACTCCACAACCTCGTTCTGACACCGCTGATTAAATAATACACGTAAGATTTTTGTTTTTCTCTCTCTCTCTCTCCTACAACTCGAAGTCCCTGACGAGTTTCAAAGCTCGGTTTTAGTTCGCGAAGTTTTTTTTTCCCTTTAACGACACTGAAACTCGCGTGTTCCAAATTTCAGGCAAACAGGGGGTGGGGAGGGGGTGGGTGTCCGGGGGAGGGGGGTTAAAATATGGAAATATTTAAAAAAAAAAAAAACATGTCTACAGGGAAAGAATAAAAGCAGCTCCATACACATTCTTATCACTTCATAAAGTTCGAGTTTGAATCGTTGACTTTTAATGTGATCGCTGACTAACACTGACATTTTTTTCTGATGAAATCTTTTTTTCTTTCTTCTTTTTTTATATAGTGTGTTCACGTTTCTAGTAGTTTGTGCCGTTGATTTATTTATATATTTTTAATTAATTTATTTATTTATTCTTTCTCTCTATGTTTCTTTTCTTTTTATAATTTCTATTCGCACTAAAATTTTAGAAATGTTACCACCATTACCTCTACCACTATTACTACAAGTACTATTGCCACTACTACAATCACCTCCATTACAACTACCAATAACACTATTATTATCACCACCACAGCTACAACACCATTACAACTACTAACACTTGACTACTGTTCCACTACCACTACCACCACCACAACTGCTATCACTACTGCTACTACTGCCTCTATGCTAATACAATTTTCAAAGGTGATTTAAAAAAAAAACAAATAAATGAATCTTTCATTGCACCTATCAAAGTGAGACGTCGTGAACGGCGTGCACGACGACGTGTTTCACTAAGTGGGTGGCTCTGAACGACGTCATGAACAACGACGTGTTTCACTAAGTGGCTGGCTCTGAACGACGTCATGATTTTCGTTTTTTGCATGAACATGAACAAACAAAAGTGGCTGGCTCTGATTTTCGTTTTGCATGAAAACAAACGTGACCTTGACCTTTTATTACAAACGTATTTCATACACATGTTGTTGTGTTGTTCGGGGTTTTTCTACACTGTCGGTTAAACTTTCATTCACTGACTTTGCAGTGGAAGTCAATTTTATATAACTGTGTTACAGAGTTAGATCTGACATCCAGTACCATTGTATTTTTGTATTTTTATTTATTAATGTTGTTTTTACCTTATTATTAGTAGTAGTAGTAGTAGTAGTAGTAGTATTTATAGTTGTAGTAGTAGTAGTGCTGGTGGTAGTGGTGGTGGTGATGGTGATAGTAATAGTAGTAGCAGTATTTACTTATTTATTTATTGTTGTTGTTGATCTGATCTTATTTTATTATTAGTATTGTTACTGTTGTTGTTACTGTTGTTGCTTTATTACTATTATTATCATTGTTGTTGTTGCTGTTGTGGTTGTGGTCTCATTCATTATTTCAGTCACCGTGGCCTGTCAGTACACTAGATAGAGATCTATGACATCTATCACGAGTGTATCTCACTCGTGTACCTGCATTACACATTCAGTAAGTACAAAAGTAAACAAACAAATGTTTTTATTTACCCAAACACTCAAAGCAGTTTAAATTCAAGGTTTTACGACGTCCGGTATTTTGTTACAGAGAATACACATTATGCGAGACGACGCTTACTGTGTATATTATACCAGGTGGGATAGGCCTGTTCTTTCACACCTTTAGCAGTAAGTGGTCGCTTACATTCACCTACCCATAAACTAACAAAATATATATATCATATTTGACAAAATAGTCGTGCTACTTTGGTGGAATGGGAAAAAGCTCATCTGAGGCACTGAGAAGAACCGATCCTTCGACCTAGCACATGTCAGTCACGTGATTTGAATTCTTGAAGTATATATACTAAATGTTACCTAACGCCAGTGGTAATTTTATTAATGTATTTGTTTGTTACAACATCATTAAACTTTCCTTGAACTCGAAAACAGAATAAATCTGGGCTGTCTTCAGAGAAGGCTTGAACATTTTAAATCTTTATGAAACCTCTGAAATCTAGTTTATTTTATTTTATTTTATTTATTAAAAATAAAGGAACAGGCCTTTCCTTCTTCGTTGTCATTTTTTTTTTTTTTTTTTTTTTTGTTTTTGTTTTGTTTTGTTAAAGATTTCATTTTTTTTTCAAAACTTTTCTATTGTATTTTGTTTGTGAGTTTTATTTATTTATTTTATGTTTCTTCTTTCTTTCTTTTCTTTCTTTCTTTTTTTTTTTTTTTTTTTTTTTTTCCAGTTGGTTCTAACTATTGTTTGATAAACAAAAACCATAGTTTTTATTTTTATTTTTATTGCGATGTCGTTAAATGTTTTTTTTTTTTTTTTTTTTTTTGTCTTTCATTATTTTTGCTTTCAGTGTATGTGTGTAGGTATGTGTGCGTGTATATACGAGTATAATAAAATTTACCGTTAAGATTAAACATGAAGAAAGAAAGAAAGAAAGAAAGAAAATTATAAAAACAAAATAAAAATAATCCATTTTACCGTTAAGATAAGAAAAATAAATAAACGCGTCTTCTACTTTTAAATCGTATTGTCGTAACGTTTCTAACGCAGATCTGAACGTTTCAGCTTTGTGCGAGAGAACATTCAATGACGACGGAGTTTTATGAAAGCCATCTCCACGAAGCCGCAGCAAAACACAAACAACAGCTGCAGGTGTTAACAAAACCTCGCAAAGCTTCCCTCGGCGAACTTTGCTTCACGTTCTCAATCGGGCTAAATATCGTTAATAGAGTCGTCATTAGTCAATCGTCGACAATCGACGTCTTTGCGGCGTTTTGTTCACGCCGACACCTCCACCACGACTTTCTGCGAGTTCTTCGGGCGATCGTAACTCGGCGGTTGCGTAGCGTCGTCGCAGTTGTATTTACACGACCACGTTGCTGCCTGAACGGAATGCGAGGCAGCAGAGGACCGGGCTGTGTTGTGTGTTCATACATAATTCATGAAGCGAGGTTATGAACGACCACGGAGTTATCTGATGTCAAAACATGCGTGTCACGTCCTTAAAATAGACCAGGCCTGACCTCGCTGGAGTACCGAGTACTCAGTTCTCGGCGCTTTTTGTCACACGAAGGTTTATGTACGTCTGACGTGGGCAGTGACTGTGTTCAAACAGAGGAGGTAACTGAATTACAGCGAGAGAGAGAGAGAGAGAGAGAGAGAGAGAGAGAGAGAGAGAGCAAAAAAAGATATGGACAGACGAATAAAGAGCAACACAATACTTAATGTAACTAACAACACAAAGTCCATACAAACATACACAAACAGACATTCGTAAGTTTTTCGAGATCTTACAGTCGGATTAACCTGTCTGTTTTTTTATTATTATTATTATTATCGTTATTGTTGCAGCCGCTATTACTAGTATTATCATCATCATCATTATTATTATTACCGTTACATCATCATCACATCATCACCATCATTATTGTTATATCGAGGATTTATGAATGACGACACTTAGAAAACTCGCCACAGACAAGATGAGTCCAAACAAGACATGCTACCCGTGTTTAACCTTACCTCACAGAACAGTAAACAAAAACAGAAACTAATAAGGGTATCGTACACACACGAAGGCTGAATGGGGAATATCGTATTAGCTGTTATCTGCAGTTCCAGCTAAGTCAGAGGTTGCCTGTGTCAAATGTGTGCCGAAAACGGCAAGAATCGACAATAGTGGATTATATGACAGCAATCTTAGCAGGAGAGATTTGTACAAAATGATAATAATAAAAAAAAAAAAAAAAAAAAAAAATTGATGTCACATGTCGAATACAAAAACCATAACATCTAACGTCTATGTTATTGTTGCTGTTGTTGTTGTTATTATTATTATTATTATTATTATTATTATTATTATTATTATTATTATTATTATTATCATTATCATCATTGATGTTGTTGTTACAGTAGTAGGAGTAGTGACGGTGGTAATAGTCACAGCAGAGGTGTCTTTGTCGTCGCAGAAGTAATACTTTTATCAGTAGTGACCTATTATAACATTATTTGACCTATATCGACACGCTACAATTATTTGACCTACCCAGAGAGACGTACTTTAACCCTGTATGACTCACTGCTAAACGTTTTTAACCAATGTGTCAATATGGCTACATGTTACAGAAAAAAAAAAAAAAAAAAAAAACATTTATTTTTTTGCCAAGGTAAAAATTGTTAATGAATGAGACGAAATATGTAGTCATTTTGATAATGGTATGATTTTAATTGAAAAAAATTTACAAAATAAATTTGAACATCTTGAAAAAAAAAAAAATAAAAATAAAGAAAAATAAAGAAAACAACCAGGTAATTAATGTTATTTTGAATGTGGAGAGAAAATATGTAGTTGTTTTATATAACTCAAAATGTTACAATATTATTTCTAACTGAAAAGAAGGAGAAAAGACAGTGACACAGTTAAAAGTGCATCTGAAGGTTAAAACAGCTTGTTAGTCTTCAGTTCAGGTTCCAGAAACTAAAAATAAAAACGATTTTTCTAATTTTACATTTTCTAATATGTATGTATGTATGTATATATTTAAAACACAGTAATAAAATAAAATTGAAATAAAAGTTGTGCATGTGCCTAGAGGTTAAAAGCAGATTGTAAATTTTACATGAAACTGTTAAGATTTCTTTTGTTATTTTTATTTTTCAAAGCCATTAAATTTATGAACTGCTTACGGCCAACAACAGAGCGATAATTTTATTTTAAACGGTTGACAATAATAATTAATCTGTTGCTACTGAAAACAATTAAACATACGAATGATATTAACAGTAAAAATATACATTTAATAAGGAAGAAAGAAATGCTTTGTTTAACAACAGTGTTTATATTTTATTATTATTATTATTATTATTATTATTATTATTATTATTATTTTAATCTACTGTATTACATACGATGAACAATATAATGAGCAAGGAAGCCTGTTAAATGACGTGTTACTATTTCTCTGAAGTAACAACAAGACATACTTAAAAAGCATATACGATAACCTTTGACACGGTCAAGGACGTTATCAGGTCAATGAACTGACTGAACGCAAATGTTTCTCTTCCTCTTTTATTTATTTATTTATTATTATTATTATTATTATTATTATTATTATTATTATTATTATTATTATTATTATTATTATTATTTATTTATTTATTTATTTATTTATTTATTTATTTCAATAAATTTACTCAATCCATTAGGACTTTTTCTACATTTTGGCGTGTTAAATGATGTTAGAAAATGTCTCGCTCTCTGAATTCTGAGTCTTTATCAGTTTATCTGAGTTTTTATCAGTTTATCTGAGTTTTTATTACAAAAAGATGAACTTACTAATACATGTGAAACAGTATTTATTTTTAACACCATTTTTCAAACTTTATTATTAGGAAAGGCTGGCCACAAAAAAAGAAAAAAGAAATGACAAGGAAGTACATGAGTAGGTTGTTTATTGAGATGATTTCTCACTTTATTATTAGGAAAGATTAAATAAAGCCAGAAAGAAAAGAAAGAAAGAAGCAAGAAAAGAAGTAATAATAGAAAACAATTAATGAAAGAAAGAAAAAAAAATAATCGGAAAAAAAAAGTAAACAATAAAGAAGAAAAAGAATTACAAGAAAATACATAAAAAAATAATGAATGTATTTATTCACAACACTAAAACAGCATTTGGCAGGCACGTGCAAAATCAAGTTAATCGTTTAATTACACGCAGACAATGTTATTTGACTCCAGTCTAATATAAATAAGTTATAAAATGAATTTTTTTCTTCTTTTGTTTACATAAAACACCCGTTTACTGGCTTCTACTAGCATGAATTATTACATGAAGCATAAAATGTGACATTTATTTCTTATCTGACACGTTAGATATACTACCAACGATTTATATTCCTTTATGTGTGTGTGCGTCTCTCAGTGGATATATATCTGCGTGTGTGTGTATGTGACTGTATGCGTATGAGTATGTGTGTCTAGATATGTGTGTCAGTGTGTGCAGTATATATATGTGTGTGTAGTATATATATGTGTGTGTGTATGTGTGTGTATGTGTGTATGTGTGTGTATATGTGTACGTGTGTATGCGTGTATGTGTGTGTATATATGTGTATGTGTGTGTATGTGTGTGTATGTGTGTGTATGTGTGTGTGATATGTGTGTGTATATATGTGTATATGATCGCTGAAAAAGGAAGTTTTAAGAAGAGAAAAGGGGGAATTAGAAAAAGAAGTTAAAGAAGAAAATACAAAAACAAACAAAATAAATAAATAAATATGAGAACAAATCCAACAACTACAACAGTGAAGAAAAAGAACCAATGAGAAAGAAAGAAAATGAAAGAAAGAAGGAAAATGGATAAATAAAACAGAAAGAAAGGAAAATTAATTGAAAAGAAAAAAGAAGAAAAAAGAAAAACAATTCTTAATAAGAAAAACAGGACATGTAATGAAAACTTGAAAAACGACGAAAATAAAAAAGAATAAATAAATAAAATAAAATAAAATAAAATAAAACAAACAAGAAAAAAATTTTTAAATTAAGACGGAAATTGAAAAAAAAAATTAGGAAAAAAAAAAAAAAAAAAAAAAAAAAACAGAAATGGAAGAATACATTTAATAAAAAAAAAAAAAAAAAAAAAAAATTAAATTAAATTAAGACGGAAATTGAAAAAGAAATTAGGGGGAAAAAAAAAGGTAACGAAGTTTTTAAAAAAATAAAAAAAAAAAAAAATAAAGCTTTTTGAAAAGAAGAGGAAAGAAATGATATAAGAAAGATATGAAGTAAAGAAAAGAAAAGAATTTGAACGTGTTTGTTTACAACTCAGCTGTGTCGCTCTCAAGTACAACCACACAACAACGCTGTTTATCCCCGCAGAAATTCTGCTGCGTCATCGCGCCTGCAGCTCACGTTGCGTGACCGGCAGATACGACGTTGTCATGAGTGAACGAGACAACGTCTTCTGAATACCTCCTCGCCTTCACCCGTGTCAGATTAAAAAAAAACGACCACGCCCTGGTGACCGCAACAGTCCAGGTACGTTAACGCGGGTTTGGGAAGAATGAACAAAACGATACGTTGATTTATTACCAATAGGAATTTGCTGTTTGTTGTTTCTGGGTTGTTTTTTCCACAAGGAGTGGTTGAAATGGTGATCAAAGCGAGACAAAGGGTTCACGTTTCTCAGTCGTAGTGATACAAGTTTTAAACCGTCGTCCGATGGTGTTTTTTGACGTATACTGTTAACGTTTTGATAGCATGACGTGTAGACTGACTATTAGTTCAAGTACGATCGAATGACAAAATTTCGTACATAAGTAATGTATAACTGTTACATCGTTTCAGTGAGCCACTATTAAATACATGCACATGCACTTACCTCTTTCTATATACAGATATATATATATATATATATATATATATATATATATATATATATATATATATATATACCTGTGTGTATGTGTGTATATATGCATACGTGTATGTGTGTGTGTGTGTGTGTGTGTGTGTGTGTGTGTGTTTTGTGTATTTGAATGTATTTTAGGATATGTCTTATGTACGTCTGATTAAACTCTGCACATAGACAATATTCGAGAAGAACTGGAACAGGAGGACAAAGTCCAATCACGACGTCACAAACCCGTCAGATGCCGCTGACGAGACTCGAACGTATGGCGCCCATTCGCCCGCACTCTGAATGCAGACATTCAAAAACACCTTGTATGCATGTGCATGTTCGTATGTATGTACGTACGTACGTACGTATGTATGTATGAGAATTTTTACATGATGTTTAAAAACTTGCAAACACATGTTATGTAACTTGACACTGGTGACCTAAATAAGTGAGAGTGAGTGAGTAATGTGTTACCTGCACTGAGCAGATGTTTCTTAACACGTAGCAGGCGAGTCAGCTCTGTATTTCTCAGCCGTTACAAGCACCATGGTAAGTGCTGTCTTGCTTGGTTACGTGCAGGTTTTGTTTATGCATACATAATTGCGTGTGTGTGTGAAGGTATATACGTGTTGGTATAAATGTGTAGGTGTATATGTGTATGTGCATGTATGTTGATTTATCTGTATATGTGTATATGTGTATGTGGGTATGTATGTGTGTATGTGTGTGTTTGTGTCTGTATGTATGTGGGTATATGTGTGTGTTTGTGTCTGTATGTGTGTGTGGAGGTATATGTGTGTGTGTATACGTGTGTGTTTACGTGTTTATTTAGATGCTTATTAATAATTTATTCTATAAATGTATCCTTTACATATAATTATATTAATTCAATTTTCTCCTTAACGTTTACTGTTTCCCAGTTTTCTTTTTTTAATCTTATCTGGTTCTACCTTTCTTTTTACTTATTTACTTACTTACTTACTTACTTACTTACTTACTTACTTATAAAATTAGGCATTCTTTATTTTAAGTGATACGGGCAAAGTTTGTGACAAATGTTTGATTAAAAAATAATAATAATTTAATATAAAAAAAATATATATATATATATATTTTTTCACCCTATATTTTTCACCCGAAAATTTCTTGCATAGATTCATTGTTATTATTATCATTTATTATTCTTTTAATAACAGATGATCTGAAAACAACAAACACGGCATCGCTGCTAGCAATTAATTATATCAAACATTTAAAATATTTTATCTCTGGTCTGTAGCACAATATTCAGATGATGAGAGTAAGGTGCTGAATGACGACACGTTTTTAAATTTATCAATGCTAGCATTGTTCACAAGAACTTGTTGCTACTTCTTTCATATGCGCATATTTTCCTTTATGCCAGCTTAAGTGTATTTTTAGTGAACCGATAAAAAATTAAGAACAGCAACAGCAACAAAAATACCCTAAATATATTTCCACGTGACATTGTACTGTCTGTTTACTTTTAATTAATGCAGCACAGTCTTAAGATTATGTGTACGTCGCCATTTTACTGGACAGACTAATTTTTTCTAAAATTTCTTGTACTCGATGACGTCACTATCTTTCGATGAGGTAAAATGGTGGCGTTCAAAGTTTTGTAATTATGTTATTTTATTGTAATGCTTCCTTGTAAGTGACATTGGGCCACCTAAAATAATAATTTGGAAGTATAAAGACTCTGATTAGACCATGTATCCGTACTTAGTCAATTAAACATTCTTTTTCAATATAGTATTAACTTGAAATAGATTTATTAAAACATAGATCAGTACTGTTATAAAGGTAATTGTCTACCACTGCATACTAATATGTTACTTCAACAGTTCTGTAACACGGTTTAGCTTCTAAATACAAAACAGTGGCTCGCTCGATCAACCCTCCTAGGTGAATATATTGTCGTTTTTCCCGTTCAGACATGTGCTTCGTTATGTCTAAATCAAACTCATGCATTTATATCTCAATGCCACTGAGAAGGTGCAGATTAAATATTCCATTTGTGCTTTCACACCTGTGACAAAGTGCATAGTTAAATATCCTAAAACAAGAACAGCGAGCTTGAGTTTCGTTATAATGGGGTTTCCACTCTACTACACAATCGCTCGATTTTTGACAATTAATGATCACAAATATAAACTGTCTGTTTAGCCATTCATTCACACTCTAGATAAATTTCTAAAATCATTTGGGTTTTTTTTTTTCTTTCTTTCTTTCTTTCTTCTAAACTTCATTCTTCTCTTCTCTTCTCTCTCGTTTCACCTCGGATGACACCTTCTCTCCGTTCCGCTTGACAGACTAGTACAGATAAGTGATTCGAAACCGCCGCTTCTTCCACAAAGCAGGAAAACACCCGCATAAAGTGTGATCGGTGGAGCATCTAAATAGCTTTTATGAAAAAAAAAATAGGATTTATCATTTGCAAAAGCTTTTTAAATTTGCCTGTGAGAATTTTACGGTAAGTGAACAATCGCAAAAAAAGACGTTGTTCACTGATGATTCAGTTTGAGTAATCCCCCCCCTCTCCAACCTAAGGGAAAAAAAAATAATAAATAAAAAAATGTTTCCTATCGAGTGTGTTTTGTTACAAAATATTCATGTTATTACGTCATTTTCTTTCCATGACCATATATGGCTACATGCTTGTGAATCTGCCCAGTATGACGTCATATTGATTATTCAATCTCCATATACAACGTCATGATGTGTCTATTATCCCAACACGTCACAGTATGGCACTACTCTACTCGAATCTCTGCAGACATGATTTGATGTATATGACTAACTGTTTTCCCAAATATGACTTTATATTTTCCGTTTCCCTCGATAATATGGTGTGTTTTTACGAAATCATGGTGCAAAATTATTTCTTTCTTTATCATCATCGTCACCTTCTTCTTCTTCTTCTTCTTCTTCTTCTTCTTCTTCTTCTTATTATTATTATTATTATTATTATTATTTTTTTTTTTTTTTTTTTTTTTTTTTTATGATATCCTGTAGCATAAACCTATTCGAAAACTATTTCTTTATATTTATCAATTACGTAATTGTATATGTCGATATAATTTAATTAATTGTTTGTTTCCTATAGTAAATAAGATATTATTTATCGGTTTTTAATATGTCTTATATAAATATAATAAGATTAGAAGAAGAAAAAAAAGTATGTCTATATACATAGATATATATATAAAAGAGTTGGTATTATTAACAAATGACAACGACAACAACAACGTTGTAAAGGTACGATCTGTTGTGGCTACTCAGTAGTTTTTTTTCAAATGTAAACTTTGTATCTATGTAACTAAATGCAGTGACTTCTTCTCTGAGGAATCTTGTTAAGTGTTTGTGACGACACAAAGCGACATTTTCTGACGAGATCAGACTGTATTCTGAGCGGGTTTGAAATTCTCAAACACAAGTGACTGTCTATTGCTGGCATTACACTATGACCTAATGAGTATTTGAATATCGACTCCAGTGACAAAATAAAGCACATATCTGTCAACAGACAAAATCCTTATCTGCTTCATACTTAAAAGAGTGAAATAACTTTTTACCATAGCCAAGTTATGCATTTCAGTGGTTTGGATTGTAAATCGCTTGTCAGACATACATACCATACATACATACATAAATATATATATATATATATATATATATATACATATATATATATATATATATATATATATATATATATATATATATATATATATATATATATATATGCTTCATAACTTATTTTCTTAATCTATATTAATTAATTAATTAATTAATTTATTTATTTATTTATTTATTTATTTATTTATTTATTTATTTTTGTTTATTTGTTTGTTAATTATTATTATTATTATTATTACCTAATACTGTTATTGTTTTTATTTCATTTTGTTATTGTTCTTTTATTGTCCATGTAGCTGTTGTAGTTGTAGATGTTTATTTCGTTGTCATTAGTACTGACATTATTATTATTATTATTTTCATTATTATTATCATCATTATCACTTATTTTATCATCAAGCATCATCATCATCATCATCATTATTATTATTATTATTATTATTATTATCATTATCATAATCATTCTTGTTGATGTTGTTGTTGTTGTTGTTTTGTTGTTACTACTACTATTATCATACTGATATGTGGCAATGACTCGGTGTTAGAGACGCAATCTCGCAAGTACTCGTGTACACTGCAAGTCAGTTCCAGCGCGTCAGTGAATGAAGCGCTCACGATACACACCCACATGTTTGGTCGTACAATACACCCACCGTCACCCATAGAAGAGCTGAGCGCGAGAGGAGAGTGGTTTGTGGTGACGCCCTCAATGCCACAATACCCTGTTACACGCCGTACGACTTGGCATATGATTTATTCATGTGTATTTGTTGGTAGGCAAGTAATTAGGTATAAATATATCTCGAAATTATATATATATATATATATTATAATAATAATAATAAAAACAACACTAGCAATAATATAATAGCACCATAAAGAAGAGTGTCTGTGTATATAGACACACACACACACACAAGAGGGAGGGAGGAGGGAGGGAGGGAGGGAGGGAGGGAGGAGAGAGAGAGAGAGAGAGAGAGAGAGAGAGAGAGAGAGAGAGAGAGAGAGAGAGAGAGAGAGAGAGACAGCACATACCACTACCTTTCAAAACAGAAAGTTGAGAGAGAGGGGGAGAGGGAGAGGGGAGGGAGAGAGAGAGAGAGAGAGAGGGAGAGAGAGAGAGAGAGAGAGAGAGAGAGAGAGAGAGAGAGAGAGAGAGAGAGAGAGAGAGAGAGAGAGAGAAATTTATCCCTAAACATAATCATATAATGAAGAAAATATAAACACTCAAATAAATTATACCAACACTGCCTTAGAATGCGCTCGCGCACACAAAACGTGTAGCAGCACGCACACACGCAATAAAAGTGTGGCAATCACGCGCCAGTGCGGTTGCGCAGACCCGTTCAAGGCAATGCGAGGATTGCTAAGCACGTCAAGGTCAACAGCTGACCTTTAAAAAAATTGCCGAAAGCAAAAGATGGCATGCAAGCAGCTCGGATCTGCTCGGGTGGTTGCGCTCTGTAAAAAAAAAAAATAATAAAAAAACCCGCATTGACAAATCTGAGAATGAGCTACACCGGTTATTTTTCCTTCTTTTGTTGGCGAATTTCTGCAAGTCATGCAGCAGACGCCTCGAGCTTAGTATTACAGGCACGTTGAGCGGCTCATTCTCTCTCTCTCTCTCTCTCTCAGTGTTCGAGTGTCACTGCGTATCAGAGGCTGTTTCGCTGTATCTGGCGAGGATCTGTCACCGACCGGCGAACACGCACAGTCACCCTGCGTAATCAACAACGCAAAAACCCCACAGAGACATGTTACCCGGTGCGGGCGTGTCTTCTGATATATTGCTATAATCTTCTGTAGTTTAAATGCGCTCTCTCTCTCTCTCTCTCTCTCTCTCTCTCTCTCTCTCTCTCTCTCTCTCTCTCTCTCTCTCTCTCTGAGAGTATACGTGTGTTTAAGAAGGACGGTTAAATGAAAGAGATAGAGAGAGTGTTTGTGTGTGTGTGTGTGTGTGTGTTTGTGTGTGTCTGTGTGTAGGAAACAGAGATGACAGAGTACAATGTGTATGTGTGTGTATCATATGAAAAATATATTATTCACTGTTAATACTACTCATGCCTAGAAGTATTCTTATTAAAAAGTAAATAAATAAATAAAACTGCACTGATTTAAAAAAAAAAAAAAAGAACAACATAAAATAAAGGCATTGGTTGTGACACCCGTATTGAAATTCAAACAACTGTAAAAGGTGCACGTGTCACATCATACAAATTAAAACATGTCCACATGTTTTTTTCTTTCACATACATGATATATGTAAACATGAGAAGAAAATATTTAAGAACTAAAGAGAGAAAAAAAGCATCAATACGAAGTAAGTAAACTGCTTAATAAAATTCGAATACGCTTTAAGACAAAATACATTATGCGGCTGTTTTTTCATTCAGAAAACTAATCTCCTGTATGAATGTGAAAACAACTGTAAACGTAAAATTATATTTTAAAACAGAGCACATCGCTGTAAAGTACCTGAGTGGTCTGCTGTTCTTCTTTTTTTCATTTATTGTATATGTTTAATAATATTAATATTTGTTGTTTCTAAGTATACTAACTTTGGTTTGTTTGTTTTTAGGCTGATACCTATCACACAAACGTGTATGCAGAGAGACAGAGAGAGAGAGAGAGAGAGAGAGAGAGAGAGAGAGAGAGAGAGAGAGAGAGAGAGAGAGAGAGAGAGAGAGAGAGAGAGAGAGAGAGAGAGAGAGAGGTGCAGACTTTCATATATACTGTGACTTTGTATCATCCGGATAAAGCAAAACACAAAATAAAACTCTCAGTAAAACTATTATGTACAAAAGACATTTAGTCTCTCTCTCTCTCTCTCTCTCTCTCTCTCTCTCTCTCTCTCTCTCTCTCTCTCTCTCTCTCTCTCTCTCTCTCGATAAATTTACATACATTTAGAGCTGTAAAGTAAAGAAAACATTTTTTTGTTTTTGTTTCTTTTTTAACTCGTTTTGATGTGTGTGTTTCCCCCCACCCCACCCCCCACAAACTACAACAACGCATGACGTGGAGTACGCCGATACTGTCAAAACCGTTGCCGACCGTTGTACGTTACCGCGGCGTCGTGAATGAGTCACAGGTTAG
>CM022666.1:15911771-15944271 GCA_012295275.1 Chrysomallon squamiferum
CTGGTTTTGCTGTGTTTGACCCGGTGTAAACACTAAAATAGCTCTCTGTGTCAGAGTATTACAGATCTGAATCGACTGGCTCGCCCCGAAATTAAAACACGCGGTGATTGTACAAAAAAAAATCTGCCACGTCATTATGAAGTGGATCATTTCACGGATGGGGTATCGTTTACCATCAGCCTTTTGTCAGCAACAAACGGGAATTACTGCTTCGTAATGAAGCGAAAACAGGATGAGCCAAGATCTTTAAAAAAAAAAAAAAAAAAAAAAAAAAAGGCTCCACACGTCTGCGCATGCGTCAGGTGTAGAAACTTGATACTGGTCGTCGGGTTACATGTTATTTTCGACATTTTGTATCACCTTCTTTATTCCAGACCACGACACCTTGAATTTTATAACGGTACATTCAGAAATTAACGAATACAATGCGCTCGCTTTGAATGTGGCACAACCGGAGTCGTTTACCAACAGCCAGTAAATTTAACATTCTGTAGGCGTTTTCTGTTTGCTGTTTAGTTTTATATGTTTTATGACAAAACCCCTGAAACCTGAACCTTTCCTCTGCTTTGTTAAGTGTCAAAATTATTATAATGGGAGGAGTACATTTTTTTTATTACTGTAATATATACACATACATGCATATATATATATATATATCTGTATATATAATCAAAACATATTTTGACACTGTTATATCAGTTCAATAAATATATTAAAAAATCTGCATGTATATCTATTTACAAGCATATACAGGTTTTAATAGTGCTGTGATAATATTTTGAATGTACTGGGATCAAATCTGGAAAACTACTGTTGCGTATATTTAAATAGAGAAGTACAGGGTTGCAATAACTAACTAACTAACACACTAACAATATTTTGTAAAGGTAATTCATGCTTCTAAGTTTCATGTCAATATCAGCCTATCTGAATCTTCGAATCCTATTATTACTTCTACTACTGCTACTACTACTACTACTATTACTACTGCTACTGCTACTGTTGCTACTACTACTACTACTACTACTACCACTACTACTTCTGCTCCTACAGCGGCAACTACTAATAGTACTACTATTTCTATTAATACTGCTATCCCTACTGTTATTGTTCCGCTAATGCTGCTGCTACTACTACTACTACTATTACTATTCCAACATCTACAGCTATTCCACCTGTTGCTGCTGCTACTACTACTACTACTATTACTATTCCAACATCTACAGCTATTCCGCCTGTTGCTGCTGCTACTACTACTACCACTACTACTAATAAAATTACTTCTGCTGACACTGCTACAACTACTACTACTATTACTATTCCAACATCTACAGCTATTCCGCCTGTTGCTGCTGCTACTACTACTACTACTATTACTATTCCAACATCTACAGCTATTCCACCTGTTGCTGCTGCTGCTACTACTACTACTACAACTACTGCTAATAAAATTACTTCTGCTGACACTGCTACAACTACTACTATTATTACTATTCCAACATCTACAGCTATTCCTGTTGTTTGCTGCTACTACTACTACTACTATTACTATTCCAACATCTACAGCTATTCCACCTGTTGCTGCTGCTGCTACTACTACTACTACAACTACTGCTAATAAAATTACTTCTGCTGACACTGCTACAACTACTACTACTATTACTATTCCAACATCTACAGCTATTCCGCCTGTTGCTGCTGCTACTACTACTACTACTATTACTATTCCAACATCTACAGCTATTCCACCTGTTGCTGCTGCTGCTACTACTACTACTACAACTACTGCTAATAAAATTACTTCTGCTGACACTGCTACAACTACTACTACTATTACTATTCCAACATCTACAGCTATTCCGCCTGTTGCTGCTGCTATTACTACTACCACTACTACTACCACTACTAATAGCACTACCACTATTAATGATACAGATAAATCTAGATAAACACACACTTAGACACCAACCACACATACAGGTAGATAGATAAACACAGACATATAGACAAACAGATATACAGACATACAGACAGATTTAGACAGACACCTGGACAGATAAATACAGACATACAGACACACACAGATATACAGAGACATACAGAGACACACAGATATACAGAGACATACGGACACACTCAGATATACAGAGACATACAGACACACAGATATACATACAGAGGCACAAATATGTACATACAGACAAACATACACTGATGTACGTACCTACAAACACATATCGGGCCATTCGGACAAAGACAGCAGACCTATTAGAGAGGTAAATATCATAAACACTTTATTTTATTGCTTTGGTCTGCTGAATATAGCAAGGTTAATAAGTCTGCATCTTGCGGCGACTCGAAGAAAAAAAACTAAATAAGTTTTATGAATCCCCCATCTTCACACGACATCAGCCATTAATGATAATAAAGAATGATTGTTACAACATTTGACGTTTCAGTGATACAAAGGTAGTTTTCTCTTCTTTGGTGACGTCACCTCGTAGATATGTAAATATATTAAAACTAGTGTAAATGATTGCTGAGATTTTAAAAATTTTTTAAAATTATTATTATTATTATTATTATTATTATTATTATTATTATTATTATTTATTTTTTTATAATTTTTATTTTATTTTATTTATTTTTATTTATTTATTTTTTATTTGTTTTATCAACTTAGAAGTCATTTAGTTAGTGACGATCTAGTCAAAAAGACTTCTTATTTTACTTAATCATTACAAGTGCTACCATAACTGTCTGATTACTGGGTATGTTTTATCATTTTGCTATATACGACATGACGTCATAATGTCAGCCTCCGTGCGTCATCGGATGATAATATTTCACTGTCTTACTTCGTTTTTGTTATAAACAGAACTAGCAAATGCAAAAGTGTATATATTTAACCTGTTATTTATCTACCACTTCAGATACACTTCACAATGCACCAAAAAGTAAATATTTCCATAAATCTACGATTCTGGGACTAAACATATATTAAATATAAAAAATTTCACAAATAACGAAAATACAAAAATGATACCGATATCTTTTTGTAAATTGTAAATTCAGCAAGAAAAATCGTCAATAAATCAAACAAGCCAAACTAACACAGAGATTGTATTTAAAAACACAACATCTACAACGACTCTTTTCTTGTCCTTGGCGTCATTTTCATTAAAAATTCTTTTAAAACAGCGTTCCTAACAGTGGCATCTAAATAGACATCTCATATTTTTCATATTTTATGGCCGGGATACAATTACAGGTCTTTCTTTTTTTTTTCTTATTTATTTTTTCTTTTTTCTTTTTTGCTGAAATAACGGTACATACGCCTCTACCTTTCCTGGACGTATGAACAGACAGCGCTAGATTAATGTGCGTCTCTTTTCATCCTCAGAAACAACACAAAGGCCAAGTCGTCGGGTAAATAGTTTTTTTTTTAAAGAAATTTTGTCCTCACGTTTCACGGACGTCGAATCCTTTATTCCCGTTATACCCCCTGCTCCGTTACAGCATCTTATAACGGTTTTCTTATCTGGTAATTGGACGCTGCGATGTTTGTGTCGATACAGACCGCTATGAAAACAAGGCGATGAGAAGAGAGGCTGCTGGTGGATGTGTTGAGTTTCAGTGTCTGAAACACAATAGACGTCTGTCAACATCGCAACTCAACCGTTACGTACAGGTTTCAAAACTGCGGTTTTCTGCTTTTGTTGTTGTTAATAGTAGTAGTAGTAGTAGTAGTTATAGTAGTAGTAGTAGTAGTAGTAGTTATAGTAGTAGTAGTAGTAGTAGTAGTAGTAGTAGTAGTAGTAGTAGTAGTAGTAGTAGTAGTAGT
This sequence comes from Chrysomallon squamiferum, assembly GCA_012295275.1. NCBI lineage: Eukaryota > Metazoa > Mollusca > Gastropoda > Neomphalida > Peltospiridae > Chrysomallon > Chrysomallon squamiferum. The sequence goes on from CM022666.1 coordinate 15,915,616, forward strand.
AGTAGTAGTAGTAGTAGTAGTAGTAGTAGTAGTAGTAGTAGTAGTAGTAGTGATAGCAGAAGTAGTAGTAGTAGTAGTTCTTCTTCTTCTTCTTCTTATTATTATTATAGTAGTAGTAGTAGTAGTAGTTTTTCTTATTAGTAGTAGTAGTAGTAGTAGCAGTAGCAGTAGTAGTAGTAGTAGCAGTAGCAGTAGTAGTAGTTCTTCTTCTTATTATTATTATTAGTAGGAGTAATAGTAGTTCTTCTTCTTCTTCTTCTTATTATTATTATTATTAGTAGTAGTAGTAGTAGTAGCAGTAGTAGTAGTAGTAGTAGTAGTAGTAGTAGTAGTGGTAGTAGTAGTAGTAGTAGCAGTAGTAGTAGTAGTATTACTGTCATCATAATAATTACCATCATTATCTATGTTGCTGTTGTTGTTATTTTCGCTGTAGTCGTTGGCGTCAATCTAGTTTTCAAGTGGGTTATGTATACAGAAGCGAAGTACTGTTAATTTATACTTAAAACACTTTACGTCCTGGGATACGCGAAAAAAGGCACTTGGAAGAAAAGGCACCTGAAAAAAATAAATGTTATTGCTTATTGACATTTTGTAGTAGGTGAAGTCCTACTTACAAAAACAGTTCATGATTGCACATAAAAAACACACGAACAATATTTGAGATAATGATTTAATGTCAAAATAATATAATCTGCAGCTAATATCATATTTAATATTTGTTGACAGTTCATAATTAAACTCACTCAAAAGAAATGTAAACCAAAAACACCCCCCCCCCAAATACATACATACATACATGTATATATACCCCCCAATATGTGTGTATATTATGTTATGTTTGAATTATGTTTGAATAATATCATTCTGCAGGATATTTTATCTATGGAATGCATATTAACATTAGGTATATCTGTATGAATATGTCTGTATGTATGAACGTGCAAGCATACATATAAGTATGTATGAAAGCGTGTGTATGTGTGTGTGTGTGTGTGTGTGTGTGTGTGTGTGTGTGTACACGCGCACATAGATGCACGAGTACGTACGTACACATACAGACACGCACACTCACAATTCCCTTGGTGTTTGATCATGATAACATAATCAGTTAAGTCCAGCTCATAAAAACAGTTGATAACTGCTGGTCACCGAATCTGGTGGAAATCTCGTGGTAACCAAAACCAAGTGATTGAGTGGTGCTATGTATACTGTAATTTTAAATATGATAATGACGTCATTGTTGTGATATTAAACTCTGATGTAATACTGTAATCTGTTAAGCAAAACCAAGTTGTCGAGTGATGCTGTATATTAATATACATGTATGTAACAATATTGCATTAATAAACTGTATTTTCAAAAGTACTGTATTTTTTTTTAAGCAACTATACAGAAGAAAAAAAAATATGGTGCCATTTTTCGCAAATTTGCAGAGTACTATTTCTTCCGGGTGCCGTTATTTCCTACACACATACGTCATTTTAGGTTTTTTAATTTGCGTTCTGTTATAGCAAACCTATGGTAAGGTAAATTATACTTTTTAAAGTTATTATTTCATAAAATGACACAATATGTATATACATTTACTACAGGTATAGCTCAAGTATCAAGCCTTTCCTAAAAATAAAGTATGAAAATTTCTATAACAACCTGGTGATGCAGACTGGAGGCTGTCGTTATTTTATTGTTTTGAGAAATTATTTGGAATATAAAATTTTAATCAGAGAGAGAGAGAGAGAGAGAGAGAGAGAGAGAGAGAGAGAGAGAGAGAGAGAGAGAGAGAGAGAGAGAGAGAGAGAGAGTGAGCGGACTAATTTATGAAAGATTTCAAGTGTTTACTCGTTTAACAAATTTAAAATTCTGAAGCTTATTTTTTTTTTTTTTTTTTTTTTTTACTTGTTCTCACCTTCACGGGCAAAGTTTAAGCACAGAAGTTTTAAACGAATATGAAAACGTTGACCTTGCACGTACATCCTGTACTTTTGCGCTGACGGAATTACAGTTTTCTGATTAATTTTGTGATATTTCTGTCAGTAATTCCCTCCCTGTGTGGACCGACGTTACACGTTTCATTTCCGCTGAAGCGAATCGTAATTCAACTCCCGTTAGAAAAAAATAAATAATACAAAAAATAATAATAAGAAAAAAAAAATATGAAAGAAGAGAAAGAAAAGTCTGTAAGCAATTTTTCACGTGCCGTTTTTTTTTTTAATATTATTATTATTATTATTTTTTTTTTTTCATTATCTTAAAAACTTCACCGTTGTTAGAATGTCGCGGTGTTTTTGCAAACAGTGACCTGGAGGTCAGTGGCACGTTACGCATGCGTGAACAGCCGTTATCTTTAATGTATTGTAGTCTGACTGGGATGTTGAGTACGTTTCTCATTATGAAGCGATTTTTTTTTTAATTTCTTTCTTAATTTTTTTTTTTTTTTTTTTTTTTTTTTTTTTTCTTTTTCAAGAAAAGAAAGAAGAAAAAGAATAGGCGTTTCCTTCAAATATCTTGAAAGATTACCGTGACCCCATGCAGTGTCACTTGAAAGAATTTCATTTTGTCGAAAGACGCAACAATCGTTGCACAAACAGAACGCAGCTGCGTTAAAGTGTGAAGTGGATTTTCATCCGAAACGAATAAAATAATGAATCGGAAATTGGGGTGAAAGAATGTGTGTCCAAACTACAGAGTTTTAGTATTTCTTTCATTTCTTATCTTCTTTTCTTTTCCTTTTTTTTTCTTCATTTCTTTCTCTTTTTTTTTTTTTTTCTTTCTTTCGTTCTTTCTTTCTCTTTTTACATGGTTACTAACACTGCACCAGCCGTGAGGTAAATGTCCGCACTTTGTGCAAAACCAAATCTACCATCAAACTTTATGAAAATTCGGGCGTGGTACAACAACATTTTTGTAACTGGGATTAGCTTCTGGATTAAAGGATCAGTCCCCTTTTGAGCCGCCACTGAGCTATCTCCTGATCCAAACAAAAATACTGTGACTTTTCATTATTATTATTATTTTTATTTTTTTTTTTTTTTTTCCCCGCTATTATCATTCTTTTGTCAATAAAATTATAAACATGTTTTTCTTCAGAGGTATGGAAATTTGCTGAAATCAGGTATGATGATGATGATGATATAGATTAGCACACAGAACTGTTGTTTGTTTGGGATTCGTACTTAAAATCAGTCTTGAATGAAAAAGAAAAGAAAACAGCAAACTGTTTGCTGTCAGATGAATTTAGAGATTTAGATATTGCTGTTCTGTTCCTGTTACTATCACTGCTAATCAAAATTTACTATTTTATTTTTCTATTACAATCATTTCTAGTGTTAGTTCTATTACTGCTGCTACTACTACCACCATCACCATTACTACTACCACTGCTACAACTACTTCAGCTATCACCACCACCACCACAATTACTGCTGCTGCTACTACTACCTGTACTTCTACTAGTACTGCTAATACAACAACCACTACTACTACTACTACACATTTAAGAGCAGCATCATTTCTACTAAGACGTGGTTATTTCTATCACTTCCACAAATGTTAATACCGCTGCTACTATAACTTCTACTGCTACGGCAACGACTGCTACTGCTACGGCAACAACTGCTACTGCTACTATTTCATCTTTATAACTTGTAAACTTACACTAATAAAAGTTGTATATTTAAAGATGTTCGTTGAATCTTTGCGATAGTAATCTATTTCCTAACTCTGTAAAGAACGCATAGTAGTTGTTGTAGTAGTAGTAATATAGTTGTAGTAGTAGCAGTAACAATTGTAGTAGTACTAGTATTATTAGTAATAGTAGTGGTATTAATTAATTTCTTGTCTAATACAGCTGATCAAGTTAAAATATGATGACACTCATTGTTTTACATTATATAGAATGATTTTAATATAGTTAATAAAGAAACAACAACAACAACCCAACAACTTAATGGTCGACAGTAGTAACAGTAGTAGTAATAGTAGCAGTCGTCTGTTTAGTGTAGTAGTAGATAGTAGTAGTGTAGTAGTAGTACAGTAGTAGTAGTATTAGTAGTAGTAGTAGTAGAAAGAACTACTAGCAGTAACAGTAAGCGAAGAAAATTTTAGATTTAGCTTGTTTTGTCAATATTAAAGTACGCTTACGTGGGCATACTGTCGACCCTGTTGGTCTGTTTAGGAAAAAGATAGTGTGTTACAACAGAGTTTGCTGAGCCGAGGAAAAAAGATTGAGAAAAAAGAGTCAGAGACAAGGAAAAAGAGTTCAAAGAAAGATTGAAGGAATCAGAGAGAGAGAGAGAGAGAGAGAGAGATACAGAGAGAGAGAGAGAGAGACAGAGAGAGAGAGAGAGAGAGAGAGAGAGAGAGAGAGAGAGAGAGAGAGAGAGAGAGAGAGAGAGAGAGAGAGAGAGAGAGAGAGAGAGAGAGAGAGAGAGAATGAACGATTAGTTTTGACTAAACCCAAGAACCAAATGGACGGACATCAGTGAATGCGGTAATCCTGTGAGTGAAGTACAAAGTGTGGTTTATAAATGAACAAATATAAAAAAACACGGTGACGGAGAATAACAAGTTTTATTGAGGAAGCTGGCTACATTCTTTACGACACAGTTTAACAGTCGCTTTACGACTGACGTACTGTACGTTCACGTTACACACTCTTCACATTGCACAAATCGTAAAGCAAACAAAATTTCTACAATTTAGTTTTTTGTTCGTATTCATCTAGATATTTATGTTATATGTTTAGGACAGAAAATGAACAGATGGATAAGTTCTGACATTTTAAAAAAATGATTGGGTTTAAAACAAATTAATATTCAGTTTAAAAATTCCAAGAATATGTTGTTGTTGTTGTTGTTTTTTTGTTTTCTTATAATAATAATAATAATAATAATAATAATAATAATAATAATAATAATATTAAATTAAAAGTTAGGGAAAAATAAAGGGAAAAAAAATCAAAGGAAAAAAAAACAAACAAAAAAAAAATTAAAAAAACAACAACAACAAAAAAAAACCTCCAAAAAAAAAAACAAAAAAAAAAAGAAAAAAACAACAACAAACAAACGTTTAAAATATGTCTTCTGAAACAATAAAATATTTTTATGTCAGTTTATTTTAAATGCAATTAAATCAAGCTAATATAACGAATATAATATGATAAAATAGAATAACTGTAATAATAATATGTTATGATACTTTATTTTTAGGAAAGTTTATGCTCCGTTCACGAATACGTATATCCCTGCCATTACATATATATATATTATTATTATTATTATTATTATTATTATTATTATTATTATTATTATTTTAAGAAATTAAAAAACAAAATAAATAAATAAACAGACAGTTAAAAATTTATTTCAAGATTTAATAAGAATTTAAACTAATCATAGGAATCGAACTGTATATTAACTGTAAAGTAATAATAATAATAATAATAATAATAATAATAATAATAATAATAATAATAATAATAACAGTAACAATAACAATAAAAATTAAAGGCAAGTACAATAAATTTAATTCGTCTAAATCATAATGAATACACTTTCAGTATTAACATCTGTTTTGAGGTTCAGCAGTTCCGAAATTCAGTTGTGTTCTGTAATTTGCCCGCTTCTCACAAATAATTATACGTTTATCTAACAACTACATCTTATCCTCTGTTCTCCTGATAAAAATAATAACAATAATAATATATATTAAAATCTACTTAATATTGTTCATCTACTGGTTCATTATTATATATTATATTTATATGTATTCAAATGGAAACTAAATATTAAATATATAATTTGAAAGAAGTGAGTGTCTAACCAACAAACTACATCTACTATATAATAATTTTATCTCGAGATAAAAACAAAATATAAATGTAATAAACAAAACAATTTTTTTTTTTTTTTTTTATCAAATATTTATATACGATAAAATAAAGCGTTAATATATTGTTATTTATGACAAAACAAAACAATACATTATTAAATAATTCAAGCAATTTGTATACTCTTTATAAGAGATGGTTATTATATTCTTTTATAGATAATATTTTAAAAACACTAAAACATCATCATCAAAAGGAGAAATAAAAAAATTAGAAGAAAGATTTATCCGGACAGATTCATAATTTTTCGGACATATTCGGAAATACTCTCGGTAGAGATCGTAAATTGAAATCAAAATACGACGTGTTCAGAATTGTTTGTTGGAGGTCGAGATTTTTCTGGGATAAAAATTGAAAATGATGGTATAAATATATATATATATATATATATGTTTTACCTCTGGATTTAAAATCTTCCTAAGAAAAAAATAAATTTATTAAACTGCTGAAATTATTTATTTATTTATTTATTTATTTATTTATTTATTGAAGAGTACATTTCTTGCATTTTTGTCGTGAACTTTGAAACGTCTTTCTAGCACTACTTTTATATCTCGGTCGGTGTGGACGTTAAATGAAACTAGGAGGATGGGTGGGAGTGGGTGAGTGGGGTGGGTGAGTGGGGTGTATGAACTACACATCATTAGTATACATGTAAGTATGTATGTGTTTGTGTGTGTATATACATTGGTATGTATGTATGTATGTATGTATACAACTGTTGGTCATGCAATATAATGAAATATCACATAGTTAACACTACAGCACTAAAATTAACACCAAGAGAATATAGCACCTCCATATAAACTGTACATTTTATACATATATAATATATTATATATATATATATAAACCTTGTGACCGAATAAAAAAACAACAACATGCTATACTCTATATAAATTAGTAAACAAATGGTTATTGTAATAATAATAATAATAATAATAATAATAATAATAATAATAATAATAATAATAATAATAGTAATGGTAATAGTAAAAAGGATAATAACATTAATTATCTATTTTGTTTTCTCTTAATATTTTTTCTTTCAAAAACAGCTTACTTTGTCATCTTCGTAGTCACGTCAGTTTAAAATAATAAAAACTATTTCAGTTTACTTAAAGAAAGGAAAAACCCAGAAAGCTATTTTTATTACAGTCTGTTAGCGAATTACTGTTGGGCATCAATTACACACGTTCGTTATTTTAAAAGTGATTCTGTAACCAGTGATCAGGAAACTAGTATTCGTTAATTAGATCTATTGTAAATAGTTTTTTTTTTTTATAAAAACAGTATAGGAACTCAGTTATTTAGGGTAGTTATTGATATTATTGTAAATAGGTTTTATCAAAATAATATTGGAACTTGCTGTTTCTGGATAGCTGTTGTAAACTGTTTTCACAAGAATATAAATCTTTTCTTATTTTTATTTTTATTTTTTTATTTTTGTTTGCATTTCTTTAGTGAGACTATAATAGACACTTGGGGTTTATGATAATTATTGTAAAGAGATGTTACGATAGTAGTACCGAAACTGGCAGTTTTAATACAGCTATGAAACTGGAAAAGACAGCAGGGTTTTAAGATAAGTATTGTGGACAGCTTTCAGGAAGCTAGTACAGGAACTCGTAGTTTTAGTAGAGCTATGAAACAGGGTGTTAAGATAAGTGTTGTTGTCAGGAAGCTAGTACAGGAACTCGTAGTTTTAGTACAGCTATAAAACAGGGTTTTAAGATAAGTATTGTGAACAGTTTTCAGAAAGCTAGTACAGGAACTCGTTGGACTGGTAGTGGTGAGGACTTCCGCCGCTGCTCGGGTGTCCCCGGACGAAGTCGAGCGGCGAGTGCTGCTTGGAGTGGAGACTTGACGAGTAGTCTTCTGACATCATCTCCAGCTCGCGCGAGCTGTTGGCGAGCAGAACGGTGAAGGGGCTGCCGTCGACGTGGGTGCCTGACCACTGCACGTAGATGGTGTAGATGCCGCTCTCGACGGGGTCGTAGAAGCACTGGTACACTTTATCCTTCTGACTCGTCTTCCTCATCTTAACTTTGAAAGCACCTTTAAAAAAAACAATCGTTTGTGAAAGCGAGGTCAGAAAATCTCTGTCAGATTAGCTGATGTTCAGGGACAGAATTTTGGTTTGATGTGCAGTTAATGAATCTTCAGTTAAAGATTGTTAATTAAAATTAGAATCAGATAAAGCAAATCTGAGGAGTGATGGACCGTAGGTTCAATCCCTAGTGATACCATTCAATCAGCTATATTCAATATAGTATATTGTTCAGACGGTTATGTAAAAACAAATTTAGAAATTAATATATTAACTTTTAATTATCTTAATATTAAATAAAATAATATATCATTAAAGTTGCTTCAAAAAACGTTTTATTCGGAGATGTTCGTCAATTATCGAAACTGTTCGGGACAAGTCTCGAGAGATATCGACATAATTACAAATTTCCGTCAAAAAAAAACGACCATTCATTCGGCACTATTCGGCAATCTGTGAAGTATTTCTTATAAATAAATGGCATATCGTCAATACGCCATTTTCTAATTTTGTAAACCTCCTCTATTACGTCAGTTTGCTAAATGTTACAAGAGAGATTCAGTGATTTCATAACCTCATACGTTAACTCTAATTTTGCTAATTTTTCATATTTGATATTTAAATAATTTGAAGCGTATTTCACTACATCGAAGTTAACAATGACCGGCAGAAAACAACAAACCTTTTGGTCCCATAATTCTGACTCTCAGTTCCCCCGCCCCGGCTCCCGTGGCGTCCACCCAGAAGTGAGACTGAAAACCAGGAATAATTCCATTCTCAATACCAGGACCCCACACCTTGACCTCGCCCACCACGTGACTCGCCTTGATATCTATAGCGTAAGGGCTACCTGCGAATACAATGTAAATAATTAGTGTACATATTATATACACACGCACACACACGCACATGCACACACACACACAGACATATATCTATATATATATATATATATATATGTTTATATGGGTTATACAAATTTAAGCATTTAAAAGAGGTATCATACATAATTCAGTGATTCTCCATGAAAATCTAATGAGATAAGAAGAAGAAGAAGAAGAAGAAGAATGACGATGACGATAATGACGTTAATGATACTTTACCATGTATATGTTCTCCGCAATAGGTTATCTCCACCACGTGGTGTCCAATTTCATTGGGAGTTATTTTTAGACGGCGCGTGCCGTCGAAATTATCATACAGAGTACAGGGCACAGACTGCCCGTGCGGTCCCGTGCACTTTACACGCAGTTCTCCTGGAAAACAAAGTGACGAAAAAAAAGATTAATAATAATAATAATAATAGCATGAAAAAAAAAAAAAAAAGAAAAAGAAAAAGAAAGAAAGAAAAAATACGTGTTAAAATAGATTAGAACTTCATGCCCAAACAAATGAAGCTCATGTTCTTATAACGAATATATATATTTTTTTTTTGATTTTTAGTTTAAAAATTAAAATTTTGTTTAATAATTTGGTCTTTGCTCTACTATTATAATATTATAAGTTCAAAATAATTTGACCCATCTAATCTGGTAATGCAAATTTAACAAAGTTCTATTACTTAAAAATTTAATAATTGTATTAAATACTGTTTCGGGAAAAAAATGTCGACAGTAAATGATTTGATAAATAAAAATAATAATAATAATAATAATAATAATAATAATAATAATAAAAAAAAAAAAAAATATTAATAAAAAGCAAACAATATTATTTTAATAATAACAAAAAAAAACATCAACAGTAACCAACAACAGAAAAACAACAACAACAACAATAATATGATAATAATTATAATAATAAGGAAATGAAATAAGACATTATAAAACTGAAAAATGAACATAATTAATATTAATGAGAACACATACAGATATATTACACAGTATATATATATATATATATATATTTTTTATATCCTATCTGTCAACCGTTCAATTATTTAAATAGCTTTTGCTGCACTCATAGTTTGAAATATTAGATTTAATTTCATTACGTAATAAATAATAAATGACGTCATCACGGTGGTTATGAAACACAAAGTAATACTAAACCCGATATTTAAAATGCATTAAATCACACAGTTTTTTAATTTGTTATGTAAAAATGTTCAATTTATTTGTTTTAATGTGTGGTTATATATCTAATATTACTATCTATGTGGGTGCATTATATTAAACCAGGTGCTAAGTAAAACCTTCAGACCCGTAACCCAGTATAGTAAATAACGAGATGTTAAAAAAACGCCACAGAAACGTTATAGTTGTACAGGACTATAGATACATAATGGCTGCATGCTGGTGTATAGTTAAATATATATATATATATATATATATATATATACGCTGTTCTCTCTAATTGCAGAAAATGCAGCTTTCGTAGTCATGCAGTAAAAGTACGTAGAGACAAAAGAAAACAGAATGTAGAAGTATTTGGCAGCTGCTCAGTTATCACATGCTAATGATGAAATTGCGGTATTTGCGTGCGTGCGTATGTTTGTGTGGGTTAATCTGAGTGTATCTGTTTTTGTTTATGAGTGTGGATTTGTGCGTGGTTGTGTGCCTTTTAGGGTTTATGCATGTGTGTGTGTGTTTTAGTGTATGTATATGTGCGTATCTGTATTTACATGAGTATGTGTGTGCATGTGTGTTTTTGTATTTTAGGTATGTACGTATGTTTGTTTGTATGATGCGTATTGTGCGTATGCGTGTATTGTAACAGACAAAAGTACATATAAAATATATGGCAGATCGGCAGAATATTGATGGGCATACATATATAAATAAAAATATACTGATAACCAGTCCCACTGACAGATAAGCATAAAAACAAAAACAACAACAACAAAAAAAAAAGTAGGTAGACAAACAGACGAATTGATAGTCAAGCTGCGAATCAGGCAGAAATAAAGCTAGACAGAGGAGTGAAAGAAAGAAGAAGAATACTGAAAAGAAAGAAGAAAGCAACAACAAAAAATAAAACAGTTAAAATGTGTATACTGTCTGTGTATGTGAACGCGTGTTAAACATGATAAAGGGAAATAACTCTTTTCTGACGATAATTACATTAAAATTATTTTCAGTAATAATACAAAGAATTAAACATCCAGAAAATTATATATTCGAAGATTAATATCGGGAGATTTTGTATTTCTTTTTTTTTTTTCTTTCTTTCTTTAATTCTTTCTTTCTTTCTTTATTTATTTCTTTCTTTATTTCTTTCTTTCTTTATTTATTTATTTTTATTTTGTGAGATATAAACCTTTCTCGCATTGTTGTATATTCAAAGACAAACAGTCAAAAATAAATTTAACATCGTATTACAAATGTCAGTCAAAATTAATCATGTAATAAAAACATTCCACATATTTTGAGAAACCATTATATGTGTGTATGTGTGTGTGTGTATATTTGCGTGTGTCTGTGTGTGTGTGTTTCATTCGTGAAAGAAAAGAAAAAGATATCTCTACGCACAATTAAATTTAAAATATTTATTTATTTTAACAAATTTATCATTTATTTTTGGAATATAAAAATGTCCATTGTGTGATAAACATACTGAGAGGAATCTGTTTAAGTAAATTGCTGACAGTGTCTATTTCAGTAAATGTTTAAAAGTGCACGTTGTTCAGTTCAAAACCCAAATTATTTTAGTAAAATGTTGATGATGTCCATAATAGTACAATACTGACAATTTCATTATTTTTGAAGAAATCTATTTCATTAAACAACTGTCACTATGATGTTGACAGTGTCTATTTCTGTAAAATGTTGACAGTATATGTTTAAAGTAAAATGTTGACAATTTATATTTTATCAGATGTTGACAATGTTTATATTAGCAAAACGTTGACAGTCTACTTCAGTAAAAGATTGGCATTGTCTGCATGAAAGAACAGAAGGGGAATATTATATTAATTCTAGATTATTAGCTAAGTAGAGATATATCAGTATTCAGTGTTCAGATAATTAAATATAGTAGCTAGTATTTATTTATGTCTGTATGTGAGAATAACCATTAAAATGTCTGTATAAATTTAACCATCTAGTTTGAATATATTTTGAAAAATGTATTTATCCAAACATTTTTTATAGTCTATAACATATTTTTAAATAACAATAACAATTAAAATTATTACCACAAAAATTAATTTCTGAATAGAATTTTTGAATTATCAAAATGCATTTACGCATTTATCATCTGGATTCTACCAAAACGATTCATAAACAGTTCTAATGTGATTTAATTAAATTTGTACGTTAAGCAAATAAATAAAAACAAGATTTTGAAATATGAATAAAAATTCTAAATTCGCACTTAATTTCATATCAGCTGATTAATGAAGACTATTCAACATGAAAACAGAATTTAAAAACACAGAACTCACTGTTATAAGTAAAACAGACACAAATATATGTTTTCTAAAAACAGCACTTGGTTCTTTTACATCTACATGTATTGTGAAAAAAAATCAACTTTTTCTTTTCTTTTCCTTTTTTTTTTTTTTTTTTTTTTTTGATTTTTGTTTTTTTTTTTTTTTGGACAATTTTTTATTTATTTATTTATTTATTTATTTATTTATTTATTTATTTATTTATTTTACAGGATATAAATTTTGTCACTCATCATTATCATTAGGTCCATATCTACTTCCGTTTCTTTCAATATACACACAGACACACACACACACACACACACGTACACACAGACACACACTCATACTCACTTACTCTCAGACATATACTCAAACAAACATATACACACAACATACACACATTCACAAACATACAAATACACACACATACTCACATACGTAGACATCCACACGCTAATTCATTCTCTTTGTTAATTTTTTATTTTTTTTTTTTTTTTATTGTTCTTGGAAAGGTTTAAATATTTCTAACATACACCAAATATCCAAATTAAATAACGAACCCATTAATATTTCGTGCTTGCATCTGTCGCATATATTTCCATTTTCATACATGCAAATGTAAAAAATCAACTAAGTGCTGTTGACATCTACGTTTATATGTTATATAAGTAAGTAAGTATATTACACAGCAGATACACATAATACCTGCAGACCCTGAAACAAACAAGGTTAAGAAAAATTAGTACAGCTGGATTTTTGAAAAGAAAGTTAAAACGTTAAACTAGCTTTTGCGGACATTCAAAATTATTACTATCATAAAACTGTAATGTTTTCTTAGCATAGAAATGACACATATAATATTTATTTTTTTAACAGCATAAAAATATAATTTTTTAACATAGATATTTAAATTTTAATAGCATGCAAATGTCATTTTTATATAAAGTAAAAATATTTCATTTTAATTGTAGTAAAACATAGACTTTACAACAGTCAACAATGATTAATTGTAATTTTTAAAAATTTGTAGATGATATTTGTTATTAGCATTAATTTTCTTTTTATAATATGAAACAAAAATTAAAAACAAACGTGAATGTACAATTCTACAAAAATATATATTTTTTTTAAAACACTTTATATCATCGACTGTAATTTTTACACAATTTATAAAACGTTTAATAACATACTTTCATCTTTTGTTTGTTAGGAACGAAAATGTATAATATTTAAACAACATAAACAAATAAACAAAAATATTTAAAACACTGAAATATTTCATTTAGTTAAAATTTATTTATTTATTTATTTTTAAATTCAGTTTACTAACAAGATAATATAACTGATTAAAAACTGTCAGGAGAATAAAATAATTTTATTTCACAGTTGATTAAAGAGAAACAGTGTTTTTTGAAGAATATTTAGAAATATTTTATAAAATATACTATAAATATAAAATTTCAAAATAGTTTAAAAACACTGAGAGAAAGCCCTACTTCCTATTGATAATACATACACATATATCTATATATATATATATATATATGTATACACACACACACGCACACACACAAAAGAAGGTTAACACTACAAATAATTATCATTAATGACATAAATGATCTGAATAAATAAAGATATATAGTATAGAACAGTCATAAAAGTATAAAATCTAGGTATTAATTATGCGTTAGTATAAATAAATATACATATTAATTACAGGTAAGTATATTATATATATATATATATATTACAGGTAAGCTTAAATACAGGCATATATTTAAGAGGTAAATATACATATAGGTTTAAATATCAGGTGTGTATGAAATAGATTAGTAAACAGGTAAAAATTGCGACTATATATAAAACAGAGTTAAAAAATGCAGATTAATCTAAGTACAACTATATATATATGTATAGATAGATAGATAGATAGATAGATAGATAGATAGATAGATAGATAGATAGATAGATAGATAGATAGATAGACAGATAGATAGATAGATATAGAGATAGATAGATATAACATGAATGCAACACAAAATAAATACTTGATTAAAAAGTTTATATTCAGGTGCATTCAAATTAGAGTTAAGTAGAGGCAGATATTAAACTATAAACATGTTCCAAATTTATATTTGTACATGATAAAGACAGGTGAAAACAAGAGGTAGGAATGGGATTATACAGAGGTGTAAAACTCGTAGTGGAAGATTCATGCAGATGGAGAATGGTATAAAACTGACAGGTATAAAATATGACAAAGATATTATGAATAAAAACAAATGTAAATATAAAATTAATGAAAGAACAAAATACAGTTAGAAATAAAACAACGCAGATGTAAAATAACGATTATAGATCACACAGAGATCAAATATAAGTAGATAATCATATAAATCCAAAACAGACATAAAAATATATATATTTATAGTATTCTCGATAAATAAATAAATAATGAAATAAATAATGAAATAAACAACACCACCAACAGCAACAATAATAATAATAATAATAATAATAATAATAATAATAATAATAATAATAATAATAATAATAATAATAATGATAAAAATAATAATAATAATAATAATTTAAGAAAAAATATATAAAACAAATACAAAAACACAGGTGAGACAGGCATATGGTGACATAAAACAATTATACAAGACACACAGGCATACATATTCGCTTTTTATAAACACAGTTAATTATATGTAAATAAAGACAGACAGAAATATAGGTAATACTCGTAAAGGTAGATAAAGTTGATATAAATACAGGTGAAATTCATAGAGGTAGATGCAAAGATAGACAGATATAATTACAACTGAAATTCGTGCAGGTAGATAGATATAATTACAGGTGCTATTCATTCAGGTCGATAAAAATGCAGGTAGATATAAAGATATATGTAAATACAGGTATATTCATTCATGTAGATATAAAGGTAGATATAAATATAGGAGATATTGGTACAGATATATATAAAAGTATATATAAATACAGGTGACTGATAGATATAAAGATATATATATATAAATACAGGTGACATTCGTACAGGTAAATATACAGGTAGATACAAAGGTAGATATAAATATAGGAGATATTCGTACAGATAGATATAAAGATATATATAAATGCAGGTGACTGATAATATAAAGATATATATAAATACAGGTGACATTCGTACAGGTAGATTACAGGTAGATAAAAAGGTAGATAGACATAAAGAGACTTACCTGGTCCAGCTTCTCGCGGGTCGATGTTAATTTCTAAATCTTTTCCTACGACAGCGTGAGTGTTTGGATTCATCATCTTCACTTTGTTAGGTTTGGCTGGAACTCTCACGTTTACCTTCAAAAACAACAAACATCATCTTCACTGTGTGTTTAGTACGTACACAGACACACACACACACCTGTTTAGACAGACACACTCACACACACACACATACATATGTATTATGTTTGTGTGTGTGTTTTATGTTTTATATACATGTATGTGTATGTACGAACACACACTATATTCATGTACGTGTGTGTGTGTGTGTGTGTGTGTGTGTGTGTGTGTGTATTTTTGTTTGTATGTACGTATATGTAGGAACATACACTATATTCATGTACGAATGTATCTTTATATAGCGTGTGTATGAGTACTATCTACGCAAAGGTTTCTCTGTATATAATGTTTGTTTTTAAATAAGAATTTAGTCACAAGTTACATTATAAACGCTATTTTCAATCACATATGTAACGTTATTTTAATAAATGAACAAATTAACGAAGGATAGAAGACAGCGACTGAGATTTGACATCACTACCTACTACTCTAGAGCACTGCCTGCTTAACCGCTACAGAAGTGACATACCTTGAAGGGTGAGCCCTTGAGGGTGGTGTTGTTCCATTTGAGGTTGAGGAGGTACGCCCCTGGTTTTCTGGGGATGTACGTGCACTTTGAAACGAGGGGTCTGACCGGTTCTATACTCACTGGAACTTTGTGGCTGATGCTGGATAGTTCAGCAGTGGGAAATCCTGTGTTTATAAATAGTAACATAATAACTTTATGAAGCCCCATTTATTACGCTACAAACATTAACAAAAGTTTACCTTGATGGTTAATACAAAATCGAGCCCAAATAAATAAATAAATAAATAAATAAATAAATAAATAAATAAATTAATAAATAATAAATAAAATGAAAGAAATAATAATAATAATAATAATAATAATAATAATAATAATAATAATAATAATAATAATAATAATGATAATAATAATAATAATAAACAAATACAACTGTCCTGTCATATTAGTTGTAAAAATGTCAAAAAAAAAAAAAAAAAAAATTCAAATATTTTAAATTTAGTATTTAATTTGATCTGATGACGACACAGACACGACTGTTTTTCCGTTGTTTACACACTTACATGTTATCTACATCCATTAACAAACGCCACACAACGCTGTAACCACACAAACTAACGTGCAGGAAATCACTGTGTCAACATCTCTATCAACTCACCGTCTCCCGCCTTCGTTCCGTCGACGTAAAACACCGCCGGCTTGTCCACTTCCGCTTCCTTCAAGCCACGCCCACTCAGAATGACTTTTGGCGCCTTTTGAGACGGAGCAGACGTCGGCAGGACTTTGACTGCGTTGTTGAAGGGCGGGGGCGGATTCTTGCGGCGATTCGAAGATGATCGTAGACGCTGGTCTTTGCTGCATCGGTCGGTAGATCGCCGGCTCGCTGCCATGGATACTGACCTGGGGCTCGCCGTTGTAGGAGCCGGTGGTGGAGGGCGGCTGCGTGTACGGCTCCGACTTGAGTGGAATGTTGACGAGTCTGTAGCTGTCCGGCGCGTCCTCGGCAAACCTCGTCGCGTATCCGGTGTACGGAGATTTCTCCAAGGGGAAGCCACTCCAGTAGACAGCGATACTGTGTCGTCCTGGAAATCAGTGATAATAATAATAATAATAATAATAATAATAATAATAATAATAATAATAATAATAATAATAAAGTTGATTATGATGATGATGATGACAATAATGATGATAATCGTGATGGTGATGATGTTGATGATGACAATAAAAAGAGCTCACCTTCTTCTCTTGGAGTAAAGATAACTGTATTTCTCCCATCATTCCTTGAGTCAATGGCGACAGGTATTTTTGCTGATGGACCTCGAACCTCTGCAGTTAGCTCCCCTGAATCGATCAAAACATTATTTTAAAATTTATTAACAGGCATCTGTACCTTTCTGCATATGCTGTTATATTACTTATCGTCTCTCTCTCTCTCTCTCTCTCTCTCTCTCTCTCTCTCTCTCTCTCTCTCTCTCTCTCTCTCTCTCTCTCTCTCTCTCTCTCTCTCTCTCTCTCTCTCTCTCTCTCCCCCCCCCCCTCCCTCCCTCCCTCTCACACATACCTACATACTTTTGTTATTATTTCATTCTCTACTAATGAGACAGAAACCAAAGTTAGACATGAACTAACCTGGCCCGGCTTCAGATGCGTCAAAGGGCAGCTGTTTTTCTTTGTTCACAACGAGGGGAATGATGCCCTGGTCGTCAACCAATGGACGCCAGCCTCCTGAAACTCTGACCCCGTAGGGGTCAACCACCATGGGCGTGAAAGGACTTCCTGTCAGAAATAAATAAAATAATTTTACTTCAGCAAGTTAGGCCAAGAGATTGTAACTCTGATACTGTGTAATAATAATAATAATAATAACAACAGCAGCAGCAGCAACAACAACAACAATAATAATAATTTTAAATAAATAAATAAATAAATAAATAAATAGTAGTAATAATAATAATAATAATAATAATAATAATAATAATAATAATAATAATAATAATAATAATATTAATAATAATAATAATAATAATAATAAATAATTATAATAATAAATAACAATAATAATAAAGGGTCCAGTAAATACAGGAATATAAAATTTGTTTATAGTATGACGGGGTTCGAGCGTATTTGATTTTTTGTTTTTTTGTAAACAAACCTTCGATGTCTTTGCCGTCCACCCTGATGTTGATGATGTGACGACCTCTCTCCACGGCAGTGTAATGAACTTTGAGAGTTCCATCGTGTAACGGCTCAATATGACTCTTAATCGGGTACGTGGGTCCTGTAATAACATAAATATATAAAGTATATAATACTACTAATAATAATCATAATCATAATGACAATAATAATAACAATAACAACAACAATACTGATAATGATAATAATACCATAAGCAAAAAAAAAAAAAACAGCAATAATAATAATGAAAATAAAAATGATAAAAAGAGAAAGAAAAACACGTGACATTAAGAACAACAGAGATACAAGACATATCATTTTACGCTTACGATTAAGAAACTAATAAATTACGTTCACGGACACTCAAAACTTACAGTGGCTTTACAGAGTGACGTTAAGAAACATTGAGAAACTTACCAGTGACGTTAACGGACACTGAGAAACTTACCAGTGACGTTAACGGACACTGAGAAACTTACCAGTGACGTTAACGGACACTGAGAAACCTGTGACGTTAACAGACATTGGGAAACTTACCAATGACGTTAACGGACATTGAAAAACTTACCAATGACGTTAACGGACATTGAGAAACCTACCTATGACGTTAACGGACATTGAGAAACTTACCAGTGACGTTAACGGACACTGAGAAACTTACCAGTGACGTCAACGGACACTGAGAAACTTACCAGTGACGTTAACGGACACGGTTCCTGGGAAGCCCCTGGGGTCGATGTAGAAGTGGGTGGGGTGGTCTACAATTGCACGTTTCAAACCCTCACCGTGAGCCTCGGGCGATTTCAACTCATCAATCTCCTGAATGAAAGGTGAGCCTGAAAACACAGGTAAACAAATAAACAAACAAACAAACAAACAAACAAGTAACTAAGTATGTAAATAAAGAAGTAAAGAAGTAAGTAACTAAACGAATAAATAAATAAATAAAATAAATAAATATACAAATAAATAAGTAAGTAAATAAATAAATAAATAAATAAATAAATAAAATGAAATGAAATATATTTAAAAAAACAATTTAAAAAAATAAAACAAAATAATTGTTAACCACAATGTCATCGCCAAACAACTTATACATTTCCAGACATACATACAACAATGGGTGGATAAACAAATAAAACCGAAAAATAATAATAATAATAATAATAATAATAATAATAATAATAATAATAATAATAATAATAATAATAACAATAATAATATAATAATAATAATAATAATAATAATAATAATAATAATAATAATAATAATAATAATAATAATAATACTGTGTGTATGTACGTATTAAGCATTACGTGTGTGCTAATTGACCTACCTTTGACTTGGGTTCCGTTGTACGTGATCCACACTTTGTAGACCCCGGGACCTCGGGGTCTGAACGTGATTCTGTACACGCAGGGTTTGTCTTGTACAACTTTGGCCGGGTACTGTAGTCCGTTGTACGTTACCTCCGCCTCCAGCGCTCCTTCCCCCACCCTGCTACAGTCAGCTGTACACACACGTGACATACATAAGTTATTAGAGAAACACATAGAAATACAGATACATACATAGACAGACTGACAAATATATACATGTAGATACAAATAGATATAAACACAATTAAATACATACATACGTGCATACATACATACTTATATCAATACACACATGTATAGATACATACATAGGTAGATAGGTAGATAGATAGATAGATAGATAGATAAAGATCGAGTGGAAACAGAGACATCCTGATAGACAGACAGACAGACAGACAGACAGTAGGGATTAAGTTTTATATATATATATATATATACAGAATAAAATAATTGAAAAAAAAAAATAATAATAATAAGAAGAAGAAGAAGAAGAAGAAGAAGAATCTGTAGTATATTTTCTATAATATTAAAGTCTTTGTCTTAATATTAAAAAAGATCACGTGACCACTTACCGACAAGCTGTGGAGAGCTGCAGATGGTTCCATCCTGCATGACGTAAACCTGAATGTCTGACGCGTCAGTCACGTGACAGATGAATGGTCCTCCAGTCATGTAGTCAATTTCCCAGTCACCTTTAAACAACAACATTATTATTATTACTATTATTATTATTATTATTATTATTATTATTATTATTATTATTATTATTTTATTATTGGTATTATTATTATTTTTATTATTGGTACTATTATTATTATTATTACTTTTCTTATTGCAATTATTATTAGTAGTAGTGGTGGTTGTAGTAGTAATATTACTATTATTACTATTACTACTACTACTATCACCATTATTATTATTAGTAGTAGTAGTAGTCGAAGTTGTAATAATAGTCATATGATGCTAATATCATTTCTAGTAGTAGTTGTTATTGTAACAGGTGGTAGTAAATGTAGCAGCTGTAGTAATATTTGTTGTTGTAGTTGTATATTAATAATAATAGTTGAGCAGAAATAACTGTATATTGTTGCAGAAGTAGTTGTAGTAGTAGTAGTAACTGTAGCAGTTTTTGTTCCTGCTGTTACAGATGATGGATCTAAGTTTGAAACGGTTAAATAAAAAATAAAAAAAATACAGGCATTCAGTGTCTTGAATACAAAATCGAGTACAAAGAAACAACAACAACATCAATAGTATCAATAATATCAATAACAATAACAGCAACAAAGAGATGTATTAAAAGTAACACAATATGATCTTACAGGAAGCCTTCACTTTAATCTGACCATCTTCCTGGTGAACTGAAGTGGTGAACACGGCTTTGCGTTGTCTGTCTTCAGGGTCCGTGTTGTGGAAGTCGCAGTCTGCAAAGTAACAGAACGAGGTAAGATGTAGCTGGGCAAAAGAATCACTCACCTCTCTAGCAAAGAGGCCTGATTTTTTACGATAAGTGTTACTATTACTGAAGTAGTCTGGGATGGTTTCAGAATGTAAAAGAAAGAGTTAAATGTTTAAGATACATAGCTGTCAAAGATTGTTATTTAGAGGATGTTTTATATAATGTGAATGGAGAGATGGTCAAATAGACAAAGATAGAGAGACAGGCAGACAGACAGACAGACAGGCAGACAGACAGACAGACAGACAGACAGACAGACAGACAGACAAGCAGACAGATAGATAGGCAGACAGACCACTCAGATACAATTACAGCATACATACATATGGACAGAGTGACAGACAGAGTGTTAAGACGAAGAAGACAAATCACCTCTGATTTCAGCTTTGTTGAACTTCACGTTGACGGCGTAAGGGCCGGGGTCGTGCGGGGTGTAGCTGACTTTGTACAGACCACGTGACGGCTGTGACAGGTACACGGGGATCCTCCTACCCTTGTACGTGATGTCCACCTCCACCTCGCCCTTCCCAGCCTTGCTGCAGTCCACTGAAATAAAACGTCGTTTCTATTTTTAATACTAATATGTACTGTGTGTAGATTGTTATCTGTGTATAATAATGACACATACACACATACACACTTAGACAATGCATACATTCATACATATATATATATACATATATACATAATACATACATTCATATATACAGACAGACATACACAAACACAAATATGCATACATACACATTTATATACATACACATACATATAGACACACGCACATACACATAGGCTCAGACACCCACTCACAGACACACAAACAGACACTCATACAAACCTTTGAAACTCTGATGTTTTCCCACCATACCCCCACTAAATTCACAGACACACACACAGACACACACACAGACACACACAGACACTCACATACACACAGACACACACAGACACACTCACAGACACACATACAAACCTTTGAAACTCTGATGTTTCCCCACCATGCCCCCGCTCAGTTCACAGACGCGGACCTGAGAGGGGTCAGCGACATCGATTGGACACCCGTCTAGGTACCTGTGGTCGTAGTACACGGACACCTTCCACTGACCTGAACACAAAACACTAGTTAGTCAGTGGACAACACAATTTATCAGTGGACAACACAATTTATCAGTGAAAAATGAATGAAGAAGTCAGTGAATGAAAAATAAATGACTAAGTGAGTGAATGTATGCATCAGTGTATGAATGTATGAATGATGTGTGTCTAATGATATGCTAATACATTTAATAGCAATTAGACACAACACTCATCAGTTAGCAATAAGAAGTATATTTTTGAAACCTCCATATCCACCATGCCCCCATATTTATATTTACATTTCAGTTATAAATGTAAACTGCTCACATTTCAGTTGTAAATGTAAACTATTCACATTTCAGTTGTGAAAATGTAAACTATTCACATTTCAATTTATAAATGAAAAAACTATTCACATTTCAGTTATAAATGGAAATGACTCACATTTCAGTTCTAAATGTAAACTATTCAATTTCAGTTGTAAATGATAAACTATTCACATTTCAGTTGTAAATGTAAACTACTCACATTTCAGTTAGAAAATTTTAAAAAACTATTCACATTTCAGTTGTAAATGTAAACTATTCACATTTCAGTTGTAAATGTAAACTATTCACATTTCAGTTATAAATGTAAACTATTCAAATTTCAGTTATAAATGTAAACTATTCACATTTCAGTTGTAAATGTAAACTATTCACATTTCAGTTACAAATGTAAACTATTCACATTTCAGTTACAAATGTAAACTATTCACATTTCAGTTACAAATGTAAACTATTCACATTTCAGTTGTAAATGTAAAGTTAACGAATGTTTTTGTCAGACTCACCTACTTCACTGGGCATGAACTGGGCGCTGTAGTGCCCCGCCCCTGTTATTTTTATCACCCTGCCGCTGGGGGCCTCGGCCTCCACCAAAACCAGCTCTGGATCAAACATGCCCGTCATCTGAATAAACACAAACACAAGTAAGATGACGTCATACACAGGTATATTTTAGGCAACAAATAAAAATAAAGTGTTTTGGTGGGGAGGGGTGTCGGGACTGTATTTACTTAAATACATTACTTGATATTTACACACACATACATATATATATATATGTGTGTGCGAGTTTGTGTGTGTACGTCTCTGTGTAAATTAAATTGTATCAAGATAAATTATATGTGTGTTTGTGTGAGTGTGTGTGTGTGTGTGTGTGTGTGTGTGTGTGTGTGTGTGTGTGTGTGTGTGTGTGTGTCTTGTTAAAAGTTACCTCTTTAGTGTTTAGTTCCTGGTATAGATCTTAAAAGATCATTTTGAAAACATTTTTCGTTAAATAATAATAATAATAAAAATGGATTTAAGAACTATTTTGTTTCGATGTATAATCAATATGCATGAATCAACTACTCTTGAGAGCGGCGAGTTTATTTTTATTTTTATTAATTTATTCTTTGCGTTTTTTTGGGGGGGGGTTTATTTATTTTTTATTTTTTTTATTTTAGTAAGGCTGGTTTAAGACATTAATTTTTCATCCTGCTCAAGCGCAGTTAAGAATTACATCCAGTAATTACTGTGATGTTTCTGACAGAGTTGCGTACCTTGGTTTCAATAATGACGCCAACAGAATACACGTCGAGTTTGTAGGTTTCCGCAGCCGGAAGTTCAATTCGCGCCGTTGGCTGAGATCGCACATCCGGGGTCTTCTTGACGAGGTGGAAGGAGGGTGACTGTGGGGGGGTCATGATGCTCGAAGTGTGAGCAGAGTCTGGCTCAGAGTTGTACACCGTCACCTGAATAGAAATACTTTAATACAGCAACTACAACAACAACAGCAACTACAACAACAACAGCAACAACAATAACAACAACAGCAACAACAATAACAACAACAACGACAACAATAACAATAATAATGATAATAATAACAACAATGATAATAATAATAATAATAATTAAGAAATAAATAAATAAATAAATAGTAACAATAACAACAACAACAGTAATAATAATAATAATCTGGGATGTATATGTACAATGTTTTTATTTTTGATTAATCCTTCCATTCGTTCGTTCATCATCCATCCATCCATCCATCCATCCATCGATAACTCGGTAACTCAATCAGTTATTCATTCCAATCAATCGGCTTATCTATCAATCAGTTTATCAGTCTGTCTATCCATCCATATAAATATATATACACACACACACACACACATACATATATATATTTCTCTCTCTGTCTGCCTGTCTTTCTGTCAGTTTGTCTGTCTCTCTGTATCGCAATTTCTACCCTTCCTTCCTTCCTTCCTTCCTTCCTGTTCAATATCTGCATATTTATTTATCAATTTATCAAAAACGTGCGTGTTAATTTATCGTTTACAACTCTAGAAACAACAATTAAAAACTACTTCTATCTATTTGTGCATTTCCTTTCTACAGATCCTCTTTAGGTGTAGTTCATATCACGTGACAGGTGTGTCGAGCAGGTAAGTAATTAAAGTTTTTATCATCTGTGTTCGCACTAGGAATGTGTTGTTCAGGTAAACACAAGCACACCTGCTTTGATTACTTTGATTATTTAATGATGACGTCATCAGCAGTTAGCGTCTTGCGTTTAGACTGATTTTATCTCCTGGAATAGAATCTTTACTTTTTTCTTTTTTTTAGTGTGTAAATATGTTTAGATGGAAACTTCTCTCGTCAGTCCCTCCATCCCTCCATCCAACAATCCTTCTACTCATTCGTGTTATTCCAGAAATATAAATTTGCATTAGACGTCTAGCAAGTATTCAAAGAAAGAAAAAAAACACATATAATCGTTAAACTGTCGTAAACATTCGTTTTGAAATCGCATCACCGCCTACAGAGAAAGTGACTGTGTTCGGTTATGTCGTTGTTTTTCTAATTAGATTTCAGTCAACGCGTCTAGCCTTCAAGTGACGAAGCTTTGATCTCGTTTCTAGACGGTTTATTTATTTATTTTATTTTATTTTATTTTATTTTATAATTTATTTATTTTTTTTATTTTTTTTTTTTTTTTTTATTTTTTTATTTAATTTAATTTAATTTTTAATTTAATTTAATTTATTTAATTTAATCTAATCTAAATTTATTTTATTTATTTATTTATTTTTTTATTTTATTTTATTATATTTTATTTATTTATTTATTTATTTTATTTATTTATTTATTTTATTTATTTATTTATTTTATTTTATTTTTTTATTTACTTATTTATTTTATTTTATTTATTTTTTATTTACAACAGTACCTGTACAGATACATTCCTGCGACTAAAGAAAACAGTTTTACCTCTTTTTCGGAGAACGACACGTGACGACGTACATGACGTTCATGATAGACCGCGCCACGACGTGGTTTCGACTCCATCGTCGTCACCGTCATTTTCGCATCATCAACTCAGTCGGTAACACAGATTTTGCGTCAGTAAAACTCGACAAACAAAAATGTTTTGATCAGTGACACAGTCGGTCAACAGACATCAGTAATAAGTAATTCCGAATCCAAGACTAGTGAATTTTTTCTTCTTTCTTGTTTCTATCGATAAACTGTTATTTTAGTAAATTCCTGTTTAGTAAAACCTCCGTAATATCCAGGGTAGAATTTTTTTTTTTTTTTTTTAAAAATAAAAAATATCATTCATATAAACTTTTGTGCATCACAAACGTATAACCGATAAATCAAGACAAAACAGAGAATTCTAAAAACTCAAAATAGAAATCTTCGACAGGGATATATTTCCAAAATCTTGTAACGTCTGATCTAGAAACCATCAAACCCATCAAAACCACTTCAGATTACTTTAAAAAAAACAAAATAAAAACAGAAAAATATTGTAATTCCTTAACAGAAACATCCTGTGAAGCGGTTCGGGCTGTCAGCCTCAGTACAAACTGCGTGAATGTTCAGACTCTTGTCTCTCGACAAACAGGCGCGACTGAAACCAGAAGCTCGGGTCGCGTGGATCCCAGTTCTTGCAGGATCGCAATGTGGACTCTCTGCTTTGTTTTCCAGGTTTTCGTGTCTTTGTTTTGTAATAAAACCACTGTAAAAACTCTCACTACGCTGCACTAAAAGGTCTTGAACGAGAAACCTCGCTCAAGGCGAGAGACTGACCTTTATTGTTGTCATTACCACAGTTTTACAATCACAGAAACTTTTACAAGCCTTATGAAGTTGACCTAATAATACAGAGTCATATTTTGTTAGCAGGGGTTTATAAGATTTAATTCTAAATTAAGCCGCAAAGAGATTTTTCATTTGTTTTATTATTTAGCAACGAAGTATGACAAAAGAATTCACAGTGGAATATTTTCTCGTATTTTTTTATAACCTAAAACTGGAGAAATCTGTCCACTCCTGATCTTCTTTATTTCTTTAAATATTTTTGATGTTGCTACTGTTACTATACTACACAACAACCACTACTACAACAACCACTACTACAATAACTACTACTATTACAACTGCTGCTGCAGTCATTACCACTATTACTGCTGCTACTGCTATTACTGCTACTTGTCCAACTACAGTTACCACTGATACTACTTCTATAACAACAACTTCAGTTATTATTACTACTGCTGCTGTCATTATACTACGTCCACTACAACTACAATCATGATTATTAGTATTACTATTGCTATTACCACTATTACTACAACTACAACTACTATTACTACTCTAATCCCTAACAAGTTCCTTCCTGCCTTTCTTATTATATTATATTTTATTACTATTACTATTATTATTATTATTATTATTATTCGGTTTTTTTAATTATTTTTTTTTATTTACATACAAACGCTTGTACTAACATGCTAACATACATGTATGCATACATACATACATACATACATACACACACACAAACATACATATATACATACATACATACATACATACAACACACAACACACACATATACATACATACATACATACATACACACACAAACAAACATATATACATACATACATTACACGCACAAACATACATATATTTTACATTTACACACATTTTATTACTATATATACATACATTATTACATATTATATATACATACATACATTTTGCATAAATACATAATACATACATACACACATACATACATACATACATACATACATACATACATACACACACAAACATACATATATACATACATACATACATACATGCATAAACACATACACAAACATACATATATGCATACATACATACATACACACACAAACATACATATATACATACATACATACATACATACATGCATAAACACACATACACAAACATACATATATGCATACATACATACATGCATAAATACATAATACATACATACACACATACATACATACATACATAATACATACATACATACAATAATATGCACATGCAATCACGATACACATATGCACACACACGCACGCCCGCACACACACACAGGCACATTCAGACATGTATTGAAACAAAAACGGAAACACATACCGAATATTTAAAATTCAATTATTTCTTACCCTATTCTGAGTAACATGCGTTGATGCCGGTATCATCTCCCTTGGGTGATGAGTAACGTAGTTAGTGATCGGAGTTACCGCCCTTTGAGTGACGTACTGTGCTGTCTGTATTACGTCACTGTGCTGGTACGCCGGCAACATTTCTCTGTGTTTGAGAAACTGCGCCGTGTACGCCATGATACCCAGGTGCTCATCTGTCTCCTCCGAAATCTCCACAGGAGTCAGGAGCGGTTCTATCCCCAGCTGCTTGGCTCCTTCCACTCCTGCAACAGGTAGTATGATTAAATACAGTGTAATGTTTCAGCAGCAACATTTTAAATAACTTTAATATTAATGGAAGATACAGAGTTTGCATAATGAACTGAAGAGATAATTCTCCATACACCATTCGTGTCTGTTAGCAGAAAGAGGTTACTGTGTCTTGTCCTTCCCATAAACAGGAAACGTATACTACGTATTTATTATTCTAATGAATGGGCATTACGAGAACATGATGACAGTACTATGTTGATTTTTATAACTGTACATATATCTTGCTTATTTTGCGTTTAAACCGTTATTTCAATATTTACCATGTTTATTACATTTATACTTGAATATGGGTCTTGTTTTCCCCCTCTCTCTGCTGAAAGATTTTCGGTTATTTGACGTAATTATGCTCACTTTTATAGCAAATATTATTGACGTGTTCTTATTCACTTTGATATTAAACATTCTGAGGTCTCCACTTTTTTTCATTTTTTTTGCACTAAATATTTTTACAAGTCTATCCATTCATACTAAATATTTTGACGTGTTCATGCATTTTCACTAACTATGGGTGACCTGCTTGTACTCACTTCCACACTGAATATTT
>CM022666.1:15949271-15956771 GCA_012295275.1 Chrysomallon squamiferum
CAGCTTAACGTCACCCTGCGTGATGTCTGTACTGTCTGAAATAGTAATAACAATAACAACAACAATAACAATAACAATAATAATAATAACAATAATAATAACAATAACAATAACAATAATAATAATAATAACAATAACAATAACAATAATAATAATAATAATAATAATAACTATAACAATAATAATAATAATAATAATAACAACAATAACAACAATAATAATAATAACAATAACAACAATAATAATAACAACAACAACAACAATAATAATAACAATAATAATAACAATATCAATAATAATAACAATAATAATAATAATAACAATAACAATAACAATAATAATAATAATAATAACAATAACAATAATGAAGAAGAAGAAATCCAAGGAAGAAACTAATTAACATTAGAATAATAGACTAATATCACATTCATATGACGTCAGTTTCTACTGTGACGTCAACGCTATGAGATATCAGACAGCCAGGGTAAAACAAAAAAGCACAGACGACAGCAGGAAGAAATTAAAATATTTCTGTCATCTGTGTAATATGAGTTATACTGCACACGTCAACAAATCTGTCATAGTGTGTCAGCATAATTCTTTATATAGAGACTGCATACCAGTCTGAAACACACAATCCTATATATACATAGTCTGTATGTATGATGTATGTGTGATGTCTGATTTTAGGAGCAAACATACATACATATGTACACACAGATATACACACATACATATACATACATACACAGATACATACATACATACATACATATATTCATACATGCATGCATACATACATCATATATATAGATACAAAATACACATACACAGATATATATACATACAAAATACAAAGATACATGCACATATACATACATACATACATACATACATACATACATACATACATACATACATACATACATACATACACAGATTTAAATAGACACATAGTACAAACATTTGTTTGTTTCTATATCATGACCCCCAAAAAATCCTGCATGTTGCACAAGAACTCACAAAAGCAAAATACATAATTGTTGGGGTATTTTTGTGTGTTTTTTTATTTTTTAGGAGGAGTAACTGAGGCAGAAACAATTTCAATGAGAATTTGCCACGCGAACCGTGGAGCGGATGTTCACCAAACCAGAACGTCAGTGAATATTTCACATAGCTCCACATTCGTAACGCTTCAGTGATTTCGATATGAAATTTATTTTTTATTTCAACAAAATATTTCATAAGTATATAAACCTACTGTACCAGGTTAGAGCATGTGTGTGTATATATATATATATATATATATGCCACAGTCACATCTTGATTGTATCAGATGCAACCATCCATCCATGCATCTGTTTGTCTGTTTGTACTACTGTGCATTTGCATGTATGAATGCCTCTGTGCAGGTCTGGCGCTAACAGGCCACTAGTCAGCCGTCTGAAGATAAATAAACAATAATAATAAACATGCCAACTAGAGTGCAGACCTCAAGCTGTTGCATTTCTGACCCGCACTGTTCAGAGTTTTATAAAACAAACATTACTGTCTTAAGAAGAAAAAAATACAAATAAATAAAAGGAAAATATAAAGATAATTAATTCACTGTTCATAGTATCTAATAGACAGCTCTCTACGTCTTCATAACCAGTTTATTATTTACAATACTTATAACCACTGTTAAATTTAAATGAGTTTGGACGAAAACGATCTCATGCAGACATCACTGTTGGAAAAAAAAAAAAGTTTTAAGTAGAATACAAGTAGATGCTGCTCTTGGCTAAATTGTACATTTGTGTCTGTTAGTCTCACAGTCTCTCTCTCTCTCTCTCTCTCTCTCTCTCTCTCTCTCTCTCTCTCTCTCTCTCTCTCTCTCTCTCTCTCTCTCTCTCTCTCTCTCTCTCTCTCTCTCTCTCTCTCTCTCTCTCTCTCTCTCTCTCTCTCTCTCTCTCTCTCTCTCTCTCTCTCTCTCTCTCTCTCTGTCTTTCTATATATATATAATATACTCTGTCTTTCTATCAACGAATATTTGTACATCCGTACATGTATATCTATCTATCCGTATGAATATGTCTCTATGTGTATTACTGTAAACGTGTGTCTGTGTGTGAGTGTGTGCGGGCGCGCGTGGTTAAGAAAACAAATACGTCTGTATATTTAGTTACGGAGAATGTGGTAACAAGTTACCTGTCTAAAACAATTACCAGTCTAACACTGTAGTTACCTGTTAACACTGTAGTAACCAGTCTAACACTGTAGTTACCAGTCTAACACTGTAGTTACCTGTCTAACACTGTAGTTACCTGTCTAACGCTGTAGTTACCAGACTAACAGTCTGTAACACGTCCTCTAACTCATGTACACTAACTAATGGCGCTAAGCTGCCTGTGTTGAACTGGTCTTACTGTAAGCTGCTGTTTTGTGTTTATTCTGATGAGTGTGATCCTATCTCACAGAAAGTTTAGATGACGCAGATTACTGTGTTTCAGAGTCAACGGACCCTGAACGTGTGTTTGGTTTATCGGGTGTAAGCTTTCTTTACGTCTGTTAGGATGGAGGTGAATTTACCTGGGATTACAGATCTGCGACACATGTTCGAATCCTGTCAGTGGAAGTCTGTGTTATTTGGCTAATCAAATAATATTCTGCTACACACACACTCACATACACGTTCATGCTCCACATACACAACGGACCTCTCTCTCTCTCTCTCTCTCTCTCTCTCTCTCTCTCTCTCTCTCTCTCTCTCTCTCTCTCTCTCTCTCTCTCTCTCTCTCTCTCTCTCCCTCTCTCTCTCTCTATCTATCCATCTCTCTCTCTCTCTCTCTCTCTCTGCGCCCCTCTCGCTATTTATCCATATCTCTCTCTGCTTGTTTTCATCATTATTATTACTATTATTAACAACACCAGTTTTTAAGACTATAATTTCTCTATTTTCTAGACGCCCTCCTTCAAGCCAGCTGATATTTTTCCAAGTTTACATTTTACATACGAGCTGTGTACTCGAGTTATTTTCTGCAAACACCAATGTTGATTCGTGATAGTGACAAGAAAAGCTCTGAGTCTACAAAATTAACATATCTACAATGATAAGTACTCGACAGTGAAGAGAGAGGACACAGTGCCCCACTTACACTTACACTTACACTTACACTTACACTTACACTTACACTTAATTTACAATTTGATAAGAATACGTGTTCTTCAGATCGGACGAATCTTTCTGTGTTTTGCCAGAGAGAAGGCTATCTTTTAAGCTTTTAGAATTTGTAAATTTTGTTTTGTTTTGTTTTACTTTATTTATTTGTTTGTTTGTTTGTTCGCTTGTTTG
Source organism: Chrysomallon squamiferum (assembly GCA_012295275.1). NCBI lineage: Eukaryota > Metazoa > Mollusca > Gastropoda > Neomphalida > Peltospiridae > Chrysomallon > Chrysomallon squamiferum. The sequence goes on from CM022666.1 coordinate 15,952,606, forward strand.
ATCGTTTGTTCGTTTGTTCGTGTGTTCGTTTGTTTGTTTGTTTGTTTTTATTTATTAACATTATTTTATTTATTAATTTATTTTCTTCTATATTTGTTGTTCTTCTTATGTTCATCGTAAGGCAAATGTTCACAATATACATACAGAAGTAACAGAAATAATAATAATAATAATAACAACAACAACAACAACAATAGTAATATAAAAAGAGAAAAGAGTCAGAAAGAGAAAACGAGAGAGAGAGAGAGAGAGAGAGAGAGAGAGAGAGAGAGAGAGAGAGAGAGAGAGAGAGAGAGAGAGAGAGAGAGAGAGAGAGAGAGAGAGAGAGAGAGAGAGAGAGAGAGAGAGAGAGAGAGAGAGAGAGAGAGAGAGAATACTGACAGGGATGATTTATCTATCATACACCCCCACGTTTATGTGTACGTAGATAACAAAGTTCAGTCCTATAATTCACTTTCAATTCCTTGTCATCCTACGTAACTCTTAAATAACCTTTTTTTTTTTTTTTTTTAACAAACATCTAAATTGGCGAATGTAAACACTGTTCCACCCGGACAGCAAACAAAGCTAGTTTTATATTTGACGTGTCACCGCTAATCACCTCTCACTAATCTAGAACAGCGAACTGCGTCACTTAGCCAAGCAAAAACTCACCGTGTCCAATAACAATTACTTTGCTTAGTCGTAAATCCCGTTATTTGTATACACACTGATTTAAATGACCACACTCGAAGTTTATTACACTGAATACCGCGGTAAGGTGAATGGTGGATTGATACACCATAATGTACAGACAGACAGACAGACCTATCCGCGGTTTTTGACTGTTCCAGGGTCTCTTGCTAAAAAGCGCTGATGTACAGGACATACAAATGAAATGACGTAATTTTATTCTATACTTGTTCATAGTTTTAAAAACATTACCCGTAAGTGATACTGAGAACTTTTAAAACGAACGTAAATAATACTGAATACAGAATTCTAGCCATAGTTTATTAATACCATAAGACTATAGTTTTATTATATACATAAAGTTTATTATATACATAAACGTAGAGAGAGAGAGAGAGAGAGAGAGAGAGAGAGAGAGAGAGAGAGAGAGAGAGAGAGAGAGAGAGAGAGAGAGAGAGAGAGAGAGAGAGAGAGAGAGAGAGAGAGATCAGTCTCGTGAATAAGGCGGTTTAGCTGTAAAACTATTTATAGTAACGCTTTCAGATGTGACATTGTCACTAACATTATCATGCCATTTTACAAGTGACAAGACGTTTTTATTATATTTTTTTATGTATTGCATACGAAGGACGTGGAAATCTCTGTTAATAAAAACTATCATTTTTATTACTTCTGCACGTAAGGGCGTACGTAAATACTATTTCAGTTGTTTTAGTCTTTGTTATTTATTGTTTTTGGCTGTTGCTGCTATTCATGTCTTTGCTGTTTCTGTTGCTTGTGCTGTTGTTATTATTATTATTATTTATCATCACCATTGTCTATGATGGTGCATAAAAATAATTCTTGCTGCTAATCTAAAAGAGTAACCTATGTGTGTCAGCGGGTTTCCTTCTCTCGTTATCTACATGCTCCTGCAACAACCAGAGATTAACAAACGCGTCCTTAACTGAAATATTAATTTTATGTCTTATTCTCAGCAGTGTGCAAACATCTGTGATATCCAGATAAATGAAAATAATAATAACAATGATGATGATGAGAAGAAGAAGAAGAAGAAGAAGAAGAAGAAGAAGAAGAAGAAGAAGAAGAAAAAAAAGAAAGAAAAAATTTTAATTTTAAAAATTAACTTTTAACCAGTTAAATGAAAGACTGTTCACACTGTCCAAAATTATCAAGATTAGTTCTCAAAAAATATTTTTAAAAAATTGCTTTAAGGAGAGTAATGGTCTAACTCCATGTGGTAGTTTTAACAGTGATCTTCCAGTCAGATCACGTGACATGTATCTGTCACAACGTCAGCGCTGTTTAGTGTGAAAGGAGCGGCAATATGGCGGGAGTGGTTAGCATATGAAACGTTTATGCTACATTAAACAGTGGGGCAGATTAACCTGCAGAATTTATTACAGCGTTTAGTACGAGTTGATGTGATGTATGTCAATAAATCACTTTTCAGTATTCCATGGTTTTCAGTGTAAGCTGCAATAAACAGACTGATAGTGAAAGAAATTCTCTCTCTCTCTCTCTCTCTCTCTCTCTCTCTCTCTCTCTCTCTCTCTCTCTCTCTCTCTCTCTCTCTCTCTCTCTCTCTCTCTCTCTCTCTCTCTCTCTCTCTCTCTCTCTCTCTCTCTCTCTCTCTCTTGTTTATTTTGTTTTTATTGTTTGACGATTTGTTGTAAACTGTTACAGATGGTCAGAACTGCACTGACAGTTTTTCTCTGTATAAATTGTTTCTGTATTTTTAACTTAACTTCCATAGCTCAGAGTTTAAGTGTGTAATCATATTTTAAACTGATAATAATAACAACAAGAAAAATAAAACAAAACAAAAAAAAAAAAAAAAAAAAAAAAAAGAAAGAAAGAAAGAAAAAAGAAAATAATCCAATCGAACAGATGTTGATAAATGCTTGAATGAATGGCTGGACAAAAGTACAGTTGATGCGGGGATGAATGAATGAATGAATGAAGGAAGGAAGGAAGGAAGGAAGGAATTATTGAATGGCAGTAATAATAAAACTCTTGCGAAATTTGTATTATTTCTTTTAAATAATAATAATAATAATAATAAAAATAAAAATAAAAAATAATAAAAATATACAATTGTTTTTTTTTTTTTTTTTTTAAAGTTACAAAAGAATTAATTAACCTGTTTAGATCGTTATTAAAATTGAAGGCAAAGAATGCACACGGTCCAGTGAATGTAGTTAGATGTCTGACGTCGCCCCCGATTGTTTGTGTCATAGCCTAAGAAAACTTTGATGATACCAAGCCTCATTTGTCTGCAGCCCTGGCGACAGGAGTGAGGCTAGGTTCTGCAGACGATAGCCTGGAATTTTGTGTTTAATAATTTTAATGAAACATTTCAGAGCCCCACACAGATAGCGAGTGTGAATGAGAAACAAACTTAGAATTAGTTCGATAACGAGGCGAAATTTTAGATTATGCCGAGAAAGGTCACTGCCTTAGCTCTGCAGTCACGATTTTAACCGATTTATCAAACATAATAATACTAATAATAATAACAATAATAACAATAATAATAATAATAATAACAATAATAATAATAATAATTTATTATAAAAAAAATAAAAATAAATAAAGAAATAAAGAAATAAAAAATCAATAAATTAAAAAGATAAGTGTAACATATTTCAGAATTATTAATAGATTCCTGTTTAATTATGATAATAATTACAGCTGGTCAGTATTTCTCGTCCAATGAGGGTTCGTCTTTTTATCATGTGACTTAGAAACCTTAGAATGCTGCACATTACTTTCTGACTATTGCGATAATAATATCGTCATCATACTCACGATATTTAAGACTTAAATTATTAAATATTTTGCTCTCTCTCTCTCTCTCTCTCTCTCTCTCTCTCTCTCTCTCTCTCTCTCTCTCTCTCTCTCTCTCTCTCATAGTTGGCTTTTGTTGTTCTGTTTCTTGTTTTGTTTAAAGAGAACTACAATATTTAAATGTCCAAGTTACAAATTTGTTGAGTTCGTTTAAATTAAATCAATGATTTACTTTACAATTCCAGCTTCAGTTTTCTCTAAGACAGAGAAATAAAATAATAATAGTAATAACAATAATAATAATAATAACAAAAATAATAATAATAATAATAATAATAATAAAAAATAATAAAAAAATATAATAAATAAATATAATAAAAATAATAATAAATAAATAAATAAATAAATAAATAAATAAAAACATATATATATATATATGTGTGTGTGTGTGTATATATGTAAGTTAAAAATCGGGCTGATGTAATTTGTAATTTATTATAGCAGAAATGTACAAGGCTATACAGCTTCCATTGATAACTTGTTTTTGATAGCCTCTTTCCTTCGTAAAACCCATTATGGCTTGCGTTACGTACAACATACACGAGTGTTAATTACCTCGTTTATGTGTGTGAGTCGGCTTATTTGTATAAATGTTTCCGCTCCCCAGGAATCGCAATAAATCAAAGAAGAGTCAAGGTTTGTTG
>CM022666.1:15961771-16006771 GCA_012295275.1 Chrysomallon squamiferum
GATACGACCAATATGACTACTACGTCATAGTCAAACAACAAGGTGATGACCAGTTTCAACATTTATACAGTAAACAAACAGTACGTATCTTTTATACAGTATCTGGCCTGCAAGTATCTTTTAGACAATACATGACCTCTACGTATCTTTTAGACAATACAAACATATACGTATATTTTAGACAATATATATCCTATGGGTATCTTTTAGACAATATATGACAATTACGTATCTTTTAGATAATATATGACCTGTACACATCTTTTATAAAAAAGGGCGAACAGCATGTATCTTTTAGACCAAAACTTATTTTGTCTGTGCGTATCTTCTGTGATACAACAGATGATCTGTACGCATATTTTATACAATATATGACCTGTACATTACAATTTAATAACATGATAATTAGTACGAATCTCTTGTAAAATATTATGATAAGTACGTCAGTTATTAAACAACATAATGAGCAACAATCACTGTTAACATTAGATATTTAATACGATGACCAGTACGTATTTTTTTTATACAATATATGACCAATACGTCTCGGTGTACAATCTATGGCCACTACCTCACGGTGATATTAAACAACATAAATTCAATACCTCCACTGTACAAACATATAGGTCGTATATACTTAGATATTAAATATACAATATGACGAGTTGGTCACGTGGTCCTCCAGTCAGGTGTTTTTCTAAATGTATTTTACATGATCGCCTCAAGGATTTACAACTGTTCTTATGAAACGAGTTAACACGTAGACCTCCACTTTCCTTCACGCGTCACTGAATCTCGTAGATATTCTCTTCTGATGACCCATATTTGTCACAGATGTTTTTTTATATCGCTAAATGTGAGAGAATATTTCACCTGAAACCTGTTTACTTAACACGAAACAGACCGAAATTTCGCGAATTGACAAATGTTGAAAATTTGATTTACAGACGGCAGTTTTTCTCTTCTCTTCTCTCTCTCTCTCTCTCTCTCTCTCTCTCTCTCTCTCTCTCTCTCTCTTTTCTCTCTCTCCATATATAAATAAATAAATATATATATATATATATATATATATATATTTACACATACACAATACACACACACATACACACATATATATTATAAAACATACATACATACATACATACATACATACACATATATCCATGTACGTTTTATCATACTGGTGTCAAAATAATTCCCATCAGTAGTAATAATACTAATACAATTTACAATACCGTGTATTTCTAATTATTTCGGATTTTGTTATAATTTCAAAACAGTTATTCTTGATTCATGAATTAAAATATGTTAAATGTTTGTCACCCTTTGTGTGATAGATGAGAGATATTATGTCAACATCTTAACTAGCATCTAAACCATTTTATTAGACTAATACAGTAAGACAGTTTATTTCTATTTTATCTGACAAAATTACTAAACGTAATAAGCAGATTTTTCTCTGTGAATGTATGTACGATTCTACGTTGGATTGTTATTACAGGTTAGCTCTCTCTCTCTCTCTCTCTCTCTCTCTCTCTCTCTCTCTCTCTCTCTCTCTCTCTCTCTCTCTCTCTCTCTCTCTCTCTCTCTCTCTCTCTCTCTCTCTGAGTGTTTGACATATTTGGATAATTTCACACATTTATTAAACGAATAATTCGTACTACAGTCTTACAAGGAAAATCTGAACACGTAAATTCAATTTTATTACGTCTGTACTGCTTAGGATATATCATTAAATTACTTTATTTACTTACTAACTAATTTATTTATTAATTTATTAATTCATTTTAATTCATTTTAATTTAATTCATTTGTCGCTCTGTTATAAGATGACCCCAGTGTACAATAATAAATCAGTAAACTAATGAACGTTAAACAGAGGTCAAGGACATCTCTGCAACTATTGGTAACACTCATCTAAAAATAGTAACATGCAATGGTTCTACGCAAAGAACTGATCTGCTGACTCACCTATGTTGACAATTCGGACGCCGTCGGCTCGGATGGCGTCTAACGCCACCGTCACGTTCTGCAGCTTTTCGTACTGGTTCCCGGGCCTTTTCACTGCCGCACCGACCCTTCGTCCTTGCAGCGCTTCCACGAGCAGCACGAGGTTGACGCCGTCAGCGAAGTCGGACCGCAGATCGTGGATGTCGACGCCGACTCGCTTCAGCTGCTCGTTCACCCAGTTTGTGAAGGTGTTCTTCTGAATCTGCAGCCAGGAGGCGTTGTCGGTGTAGCGCAGCGACGTGCTGTCGCGGAAGGTGCCGTCGCGGAAGGTGCTGTCGCGGAAGGAGGTGCTGTCGTAAGCCGACTCGTCTCTGAACGTCATGATTTCTTGGTGGTGTTGATAGTGGTGAACTTTGACTATGTTGTTCTGCATTTTGTCTTTGTTGGAGCGTAAAACATACATATATACTTATCTGTTGGCTACTTCATTCACAGATCACTGTTTTAACTTATCTCCTACTCCATATTTATTTTATTTTATTTATTTATAACTCCAGAACTTTTTTTTAAATTTATTTCTTTTACTCCATATACATGTAATCCAGCTTCTTGTGAACACTGAAAAGAAAATTCCTTTAGGAATATTCACACGTCAACAAACTCGAAAAGAATTTTCTCTCTCTCTTTTTTTTTTTTTTTTCATGCAAGAAAAACACGAACGAATCTCCCCGATTTAGAAGAAAAAAAGAAACTAAAAAAAAAAAAAAAAAAAGAAACAAAAACACCAAAAATAACAACTACCCCTCACACAACCAGTGGAGAAATATTTCTCGCTAAGTTCTCAAAAACCTCCACCCGTTGGGGGCGTTCAGACTTGGGCGGTAAATCCCGACCCTCAGATTGAGTTCATGTCTTCCACCCAGGCTCGGAGAGGAGCAGCAAGCGGTGACCTGGATGAGAGGCGACTGGCGGCTGTTTAAGACAAGATTCGACTGTAAGCTATTTTCCTATTCATGAGCGCCACAAAGAAACGCGCTGAATACACCGACAAAACCGGTTTCTGGACCGCATGAATCGCGTACTTGGGATACACAACAAGCCGAAAAAAGAAAAAACAACCACAACCCACACAACACTGGCAGAGACAACATTCGGGTAGGTTCGTAGAAGAAACAGGTCTACGTGTAACACAAGCTGTCTGCTAAGCTAAACAATTACGTGCCATTAATCGCAACGATGCGTAGGAGGAACTGGTAGACAAATTACGACAGACTTGCGAAAAACAATCACTCTTTTAAACAGAAGTCACTGCATTGTCACGTTGGGCCGTGCATATGCGAGAATAAATAAAATGTTGAAATTTTGGCAGTATCGTCATGAAGACGCTGCATAGGGGGCGGTCTTTATCCTTAATATCATTCAGTGAAACTGTATCTGTTACAAAATTTATTACTTCGCAAAGCCGAACCCGTTTTCACTGACTCTGAATTGGCGTGATAAAAATCAGAGTGTATTAGTAGAAATCGTTTGTTGTGTGCTGGCTATATTTAGATGATCTAACAAGTGTCCCTGTTTTGTAATAGCTTCTTATACAACATCGTGGGAATATAGTGACTCTGAATAGCTCGATCGTAATAACTGTGTGTGCTAACAGGACTCGTCACCAGTAATAAAACAAGTTTGATATCTATCAACACTGCTCATTTCTAAAATACGGTACTGGCTATAATATCTGTACTTCTCTGCAATACACATGTATGTATGCTCACATGAATACTTACTCTCACTCACTCACTCTCTCTCTCTCTCTCTCTCTCTCTCTCTCTCTCTCTCTCTCTCTCTCTCTCTCTCTCTCTCTCTCTCTCTCTCTCTCTCTCTCTCTCTCGCATTTATCTTTGTCTCTAAAAGAAGAAATAAAAATGCGTTACATAAACTACATTGGCACAGTCAGTCGTGTACTTAGTGCGACTTTTTACTCTGTTTCCCGTTCCAACTATTACCCAACAAATAGTTTATTAGGGACCGCAGTTTATGTTCTCCTGCCTGTTATACGCTGCATGTAAAACATCTGTAGCTGCTAACTCATTTGTCTGAACAAGTAAGTGTTAGTACGTTAGAAGGTTAGTTACAAGAAAAACGAAATATCTGCATGGTGATCTGAGCTTGTTCTAACCTGCAGATCATAACAAAACGAGACTTTACTTCCCACTGAACAACTAAGTTTGAAACATTTTTTATAAAGTGGCTTTTATTAAATCTTGGAGGCTGAACTATCATACTTTTGTAAAATAATGATGATAATGGAGAATGAGTATGATGATGATGATGATGATGATGATGATGATAATAATAATAATAATAATAAACAATAACACTAATAACAAATAGACAAAAAAATGAAAACAAAAACAAAAACAATAGCAATAATAATTGTATCAATAATATGACAAAACAGAGTTAGACTTTAAAAGTTTTAAGATTAAACTTAAAAACACTTATTGGAGTAATTATGACGTCATAATAGTTTGACGTAAACAGATTGTGACAGTTTTGTACACAAACAAGGAATGGTAACGAGCTCGTCAGGTTTGTACATCTTCTTCTGCTTTCATTTATTTATTTATTTATTAAATTTTCTTGATTTTATTATTCTTCGTTTTTTTTTTTTTTTTTTTTTAACGAAATGAAAAATTTGAAACCAGTACTTTTTAATTATTGTTATTGTTGTTAAATTTAACATTTTATAGATAAGTACAGTTATCAAAGGTTGATACAAAATAACATATCAGAAATTATATGACTGTACATATTTATTTATTTATTTAAAACAATGCAGCGCCAAAATTAATACACAAATTAAAATAACAATTAAAAAAAAAATAATAATAATAATAGTAATAATAATAAAAATAATAAAATTAAAAAACAAAATAAAAAAAAAAAAAATTTAAAAATTCTTTTTTTTAAAAATTCTTTGTTCAAACATTTTTCTCTCTCTCTCTCTCTCTATATATATATATATATATATATATATATATATATATATATATATATAGAGAGAAACAACAGCAAAACAACAACAAAACAATAATAGTAATACTAAATAATATCTGAATATTATAATAATAATAATAACAACAAAAACAACAACAGTAACAATAACAACAATAAATACATTTAAAAAGAAAGAAAGAAAGAAAGAAAGAAATATAGAAATGAATAATTAAACAGACACATTTTGCGTCAGTTTTATGATAAACATATGTAGATTCATGTCTGACTTGTTTACAACGCAGGCTACTGCGACACTGATCCATTCCTTTATTTTTAATTTATTTACTTTTCATTTCCTTAATCGTTTTGGTGGATAAAAGCGACGAGGAAACGCTCATGAAAGGAAATTAAATTTTTATTAGTCAGATTCAGCACAAATAATTGCAAACGTAGTGATCTTAAAATGCTCACTCCCAAAAGTGATGGTAATAATTAAATGTTGTACTCGAAATCCGAGCTTTTGCTCGTTAGGTAATATTCTGTTAGGAAAAATAAACATAAACGCTCAAAGAAAATCACTATAAAGCTGTCGTATCATGGGAATAATAATAATAATAATAATAATAATAATAATAATAATAATAATAATAATAATAATATCGTGTCCGTAACTAGACTCTTTTTGAAATGTGACAAAAACACTTAATTGCAGAGAGAAGCGGGGCAAACAATCCTCGATTCTAGACATTTATATTTTATATATTTAAAAAAAAATCTTTTATAATAATATATAATAATAATAATAATAATAATAATAATAAAGCGTCAAATTCGGTATACGGCATTTGCCTATTTTGCCTCAATGTAGTTAGGACACGAATAATAACAATGTTTTATCTTTCTCTGTACTTTATTTTGAATCGATAGTCTGTCGTCTGTCAGATCTCCCCAGACTCATTCCGTGCATCAGCACGTGCAAACATTTTATTCGTCACTAAAACACTCGTATTACTTGAGATCAGAACCTCCATGTAAAACGTCTGCACACAATAAACGTGTCGAAATAAACGACACTTCAAAATGTCTTTTTAAAACTTGCAACTTGTTCACTAGAGCGAGCAACACTCTACTTTGTTCGACTGGCGATTAACGCATCTCCTTTTATTATTCGTAACAAAACAACATGATCAGTCTCCTCACTGACGTTGCAATTTAAAGACGTAAAAAAAAAAAAAAAAAAAAAATAAAAAAAAAATGTCTGCCTTGTAAAACCAGATGCAGACGAGTTTTAACACGTGATATAATTTTATGATAGGGAGCGTATTGTATAAATCGATAAGCGTTAATTCTGGTAAGAGTATGAAATAATATATAAATAAATAAATAAATAAAGGCCCTGCAGAAACATCAATAAAACTAACGAAGATAACTCTGCTAGGAACTGCACATACATTAAGGAATGTTCTCTATCCAATAATGACTGTTTCTGCCCGAATATCAAGGACTGTGTAGCTTCGGCAACAAGTATGTGATGGTAGTGGCAGTAATATTAGTAGCAGAAATAGTAATCTTAATGTAGTAATAGTAGTAGCAAATAAAACAAAATAAAAAAATCCTTTTCAAACATTTTTATTTGCATATTGTCAACAACATGCTACATTATACAACAGAAGACAAAAATATTTTCTTTAAAAATTACATTTTTCTAATTAACAAATTTTTGTTTTTTTTTTTTCCCCACTTTTTCCTTTTCCCGGTCGTTAAAACAATGCATTAACACAATTTAAAAAAAAAAAAAATAATAATAATAATAATAATAACAGTAATAATAATAATAATAGGAAAAAACATTTTTTGCAAATTAACAAAACCAAACCAGTGATAAAATTAATCAAATAAGATGAAGATGTTTACTTTAGAAAGGCAAAAATATCTTAATATTTACTTGTTTTGTGTTTGTTGTAAGAGTATATTATGTAATTATACCAAAAACATTTTGTTTCTGATTATTTGAATTTGAGTTTGTTTGCTTTTCTTTCATTGGACAAAAAACTAGACCATGCATCCAAGAGCCCATGATTTATATTCAGGTATGTACGTACACACATATACACTTAAAAACATACACACATGTATGTATGCTCACATGAATACTCACTCACTCACTCTCTCTCTCTCTCTCTCTCTCTCTCTCTCTCTCTCTCTCTCTCTCTCTCTCTCTCTCTCTCTCTCTCTCTCTCTCTCTCTCTCTCTCATACAGACATAAATATGCATATACAACATACATATACCCATATGAACTAATAAATGTCCACACAGATAATTTTTCAGAAATATACAAATGTAAATGTGGCAGTAGCTGATAATACAAGGTGAAACTAACTATGATAGAAATATAAAACATCACCAGTTCTTTGTTAACAAAAAATACTTCACAAAACTCAAACCACACACATATTACATTTTATTTCTCACCACTTGGAACATATTTACCAGTCTTGTCATAATCAAAAACAAAAACAAAAAAATACACCTGCATTAATTTCCTAGCTAAATAAATGTTTTTAGGATTTCTAAGCAATTAAATTCATTGTATATATTTTTAAAAATAATCTTTGATTAAAGAAATAACTTTGGAAGCTGTTAATTGCTGTTGTGCGACCCATCAGAAATTATTTGTTAATGTTAAATAAAAATAAAATAAAATCACCACAACCATCTGTCAACAGAGGAGTACACTGGACTTGTTTGCAATATGATTCTAGTAATGCTAAGCCATTATTTATTACAGAAATACAATAAACATTTGTTTAGTGGACTTCATTTATATGACTTCATTTAGGCAACTGATTAAATTAGCTTTGCTGCCTCATGTGACAGAAATAACAAATGATATATACACTTTTAATATTTTATTATTATTATTATTATTTTTATTTTATAAGGACATTAAGATTTAGTATATTATCAGTGTTTGTTACTCATTTTAAATGGTTGGAAATGGTTAAAAGTGTTATAAAAATAACAATAAAAGTTGGTCTAATTAAATAATTTTGAAAATACTGCTGCCAATGATGTACTGGTATTTTAATAATTGTGTCCAAACTAAAAATGGAAATGAAAAAAAAATTAATATTTGTTCTTCATCAGCAAGTGAAGATATCCATCAATATTTTTCAAAATGAAAAGTTATCTCTCTCTAAGTTATCTCTTGTCTAAAAATAATAATAATAATAATAATAATAATAATTAAACATTTCTATTTACTAGTAATCTGAATAATATGTACACATATCACCAAAGATTATTTGAGTCATGGAATAAACAAATACTGTGCTATAACATTTATTTATTTATTTATTTACTTCCTTACTTATTTAGTTATTTAATTATTCATTTATTTACTAACTAAATATAGAACATTTCTAAACTAAATATAGCTTTATTTACTTTCTATTTCATCTTCTTCATTTTTACTCTGTTACTATTTTAATACATATTTTTACTTACTTGAAAAAATATATTTTGTTCCCTTTTTTTTGTCAGTACTTTTTAATGACACAATAATATATACAGAGTATGTTTACACAGATGAAAAACAACATGTAACAGAAAAATGAAACAAGTCAGATGATGGTGGAATGATAAATATCAACAAACTAAACATGGCGTGCTGTTATAACTCTTCTTTTTCCAATTTATCTGAAAAAAAAAAAAATAATATATATAAAAAATTAAATAATAATAATAATAATAATAATAAAGTAATAAAATAAATTAATAAATAATTTTGTTTTCTTTAAATAATATTATAATATTAAATATATTAAAACTCCAGCACAGAAATTTATTAATGTATCTTTGTTTATCTAATGTGCAAGAATTTGAACGTTTTTGTAAAATTATATATCAGAAATAACAGACTCAGTGAATCAACACCAGTGTATAGATCAAACAGAAGGTGAAATTTCAGACTGAACATTTGTTACAAGATTAATCTTACTGTCACACTCTCCTCTTTTACTGTCACTCTCTTGTTTTATTGTCACAACAATCGCCTGTTTTGCTCACCTGTTTTACTGTCGCTGTGTTCAAACATGGAAGGATCATACTCTGTCTGTGATCGGGTGTTTGTGCCGTAGATTTTATCCCAGAGGACTTTTATTTTGTAGTCGTACTCCTTCCACTCCGGAACGATTCTCATCGCTGCCTGCAGCTTCGGCTCCTTTGTCAGCGGGTTGTTACACTGTGACAAACAGAAAATATGTTATAACAATAGGTTATTAAACACAGAGTGAGAGACAAAAGATGAGAGAGAAAAAAAATAGTGAGAAGGAGACAAAGACACAGAGAAAGAGTTTAATTCAATTAATTACAAACTAACATACTGCTTTAATTTTAACATCATATATAATACTATAAATATTAATGGAATTTCAGCACACACACACACACACAACAAAGAAAAATGTAAAAACTGAATTACAATAAACAGATAGTCACACTCACAATATAAACAAAAAAACAAAAATTACCACACACACACAAAAACTAAATTACAATAAACACAGTCATACACACAGTATAAAGAAAAGAAGTAAAAAGTTACCACACACACACACACACACACAGACACACACACACACACACACACACACACACAAACACAAACACAGAGACACACACACACACACACACACACACACACACAGACACAAACACAAACACAGAGACACACACACACAGACACACACACACACACACAGACACACTACAAGTATAAATTACCAGGTCTATGGTTTTGGCGACAGTTTTCTCCTCGTCGCTGCACCACGTCTCACACCACAGCCACTCCTGTGGCAGCGACTTGATGGCGACCTGGTGGATCATGTTGTTTGGCAGATCCTGGTCCAGGTTCGACAAACTGTTAGGATCCTGGCTCAAACCCTGATACTGGCCCCGGAGCCGGTCGCCCGCGGCAACACGTCTGAATCGTTTTAAATCTACTACATACAAGGCACTGCAATTTAAAAACAAATAAAATAAATATAAATATAAATATATATAAAAATAAACAAATATGTAAAAATACAAATAAACAAACATAGAAAACAAAAATAAATAAATAAATAAACAAAAATAAATATAATAGATATCAAAAAATATAATAATAAAAAGAAATAAATTTAGTATAAATAAATTTAATAATAATAATTGGAAATAAATTTTATTTTTTTTTTAAACTACTTGTCTGTCTGTCTGTTTAACTCTCTCTTTCTCTCTTTCTATCTATATAAACATACACAGAGGTTCATATACTGAAAAAGTTTAGAAAAAGTCACAAACACATTTTATTTTTAACTCTGATAAAGAAATATATAAATAAAATTGTTTAATAGAACATTTATAAATATTAACATCACCTGACAACCATTTATTTATTCTGTGATCATGTTATAAATTCAGTGGTAATTCTGTGTACGAACATAACATTTATAATGTGCTACACATTAAATTACATAATTTAAAACAAAACACACCTGATGTGGTACTTTCTGCCTGCTAAATGACTTGCCCAGTAACCTGACTTCCAAAACCTGAAATAAAAACAAAACTGCAAAAATCTTCAACATATTTTAAACACAGTTCAAATTCTGATAATTTACATATCAGAACATTTTAACAGTGAAAGTCTTTTAGATTTGAATCCATTGGTTTTTGGGGTTGTTTTTTTTGTATATTAATAACACAAAACAGGAAAACAGTTATTAACAACTCTTACTAAGACATGTTTATTTTCTCTGATAAAATTGGAACAGGAAAATGGCAGACAGACTAAAACGTGTTAGGTGAGTGTTCTAACCATTGGGCTGCTAGGTTTTATAAATACAATATTCACACTGATACAAACAATTCATTTTAACTGTTTATATCACAAATTTCTTCAAGGAGTGTTTAGAATCAAACTTATGATTTACAGAAACACACACAGACACAAACAAACACACACACTCATTCACACTCAAACATCTACAAAAACAAACACATACACATACTGTCACAAAGACACACAGAGACACACATACAAAAACACACACAGAGACATACATACAAAAACACACACACAGACACACATACAAACAACATACAAACAACTGGAAAACACCCCGACAAAACCAGCTTATGATAAAATACAATATAAATGGTAATTAAACACTTTTTGTCTCCTTTGACAGTTTTCTATAGCAATCTGTTCATACCTAAAACCATCCATTTCTTTTCTACTGCTGCAGAATGGGGTGTACCCGTATGGAGCCCCTCCAAGGTCAAGGTCATGTAATTCTTGAAGATCAGCTCTAACTATCTGTTATTAAAAATGTAACTATTGTGATTTTATATTTACAAATAACATGAAATCATCATGGCGTTTATATTTGGCAAACAACAGAAAATTATAAATATTTAAATAAAATAATAAATTACTAGATAGGAGATAAAGATGATTTTAAATTGAAAAATCTCAAGTTAAAAAATGCCTTAATTTTTGTGTATGTGTTTGTGTTTGTGTGTGTGTGTGAGTGTATTTGTGTCTGTGTATTTTGTGTGTGTGTCTTGTCTGTCTGTGTGTATGTGTGTGTGTGTGTGTGTGCATGTAATCTTTCAAAAATAATTTTTAAAGATTCTGACAAAATAAAAACATTCATTTTTAGTGATATCATTGATTTAATAAACTGTTACTTACTTGATCAGCATCTACAAAAATAATTTTTTTGACATCGAGAGGAAAAAGAACATCAAGGAAAAGAATCTTGTAGCTGGAAGAGAGAATTAAAAAAAAAACAGATACAATCAGAGACAAACATCATGTTATAAGACATTTTTCTGTAAATGTAAATATTAATGTGTGTGTGATAAATAATATATATTTATAAAATGATGTCAGGATAAAATAAAATAAAATAAAATAAAACAAAATAAAATATAGTAAAATAAAATAACATAAAATAATATAAAATAAAATAAAATAAAAAATTAAAATAAAATAAAATAAAATAAAATAAAATAAAATAAAATAAAATAAAATAAAATAAAAAATAAAATAAAATAAATTAAAACAAACCAAACCAAGCCAAACTCAAACCAACCAACCCAAACCAACCCAAACCAAAACAAAACAAAATGGAAACTGGAAGAACACAGAATTGATTCTCACCCCCAGATGACTCTCTGTTTCTCTTTCTGCTGGTTGAGCCAGCGAGGCCACTTGTACTGAACCAGTTCATACTCAAACCCGTGTTCCCTCGCCATGTACGGAATGAAGTCCTGAAACAACACACGTGTTAACACTTTTATTTACTTATCTACCTATTTATTTATTTATTTACTTATTTACTTATTTACTTATTTACTTGTTGATTTATTTATTTATTTATTTATTTACTCTTTTTTCTTAGATGTTTTTATTTATTTATTTATTTATTAAATATAGGTCTATTGGCATTATGTAAACAAATTTAATCTCAGACAATCTTAACATCCATCAAATATCTTAAATAATATTTCTTCATTCATTTTTCATTTATTCATTCAATCATTCATTCTTTAATCATTCATTCATACATTCATCCATTCATTCATTCTGTCAATCTTCCATTTGTTCATTCCACAACAGGATTATTCAACACAGTATAAAATAATTATCATATAGCTGTTCATCAGAAAATCTTACCTTAAATGTTGGAGATAAGTAATTTTTGAGAAACCAGAATTTTACTTTGGACTTTGTATGTTTCAAAACACTCAACATCATTATTCTGAAATAAAAATAAATAAATAAATAAATAAATAAATAAATACATAAATTAATATATAAATAAATAAATAAATAAATCAACAAAGAAACAAATAAATAAACAAATAAATAAGCAAATATACAAATAAATAACTAAAATAAAATAAAATAAAATAAAATAAAATAAAATAAATAAATAAATAGATAAATAAAAAAATGTAAAATGTATAAATAATTAGTCACATAGACTGACAAATAAAATAGGTAATTAAATAAGTAAATAAATAAACAATTACTGCTATTACATTAACAATAGGTAAAGCTATTTTTAAACAGGAAACCATGTTTAATACAAAATTAATAAAATATTTATTAATAAAATCAGAGACTTTCTATTCACCCCTCCACACCAAAACCCCCCCAAAAAACCATGATGAATATAAATATATCTGTCTTCCTTCAAAAACACTTTTTGTAAATTTTATAATTAACCCTTTTGGTAAGTAGACCTAAAAGAAATCTTCCGTATAACTGCATTAACAAAACAAAAATAATTAGAACGTTTACATCAGTGATTTCTACCTGTTTAAGTATTAAATGAACATTAAATGTGACTGGAAGTTAAAAGCAGGTTAATGACAGTTTGTTTACAGGTGACAGAAGTTTGCTCACCTAAGTAATCGTTCGTAGAGATGTCCGGAAGCGAGAGAGAAAATGTTTAAAGTTTTGTCTTCATCAACCTCAGCAGTCGATCCAGTGATTGAACTGAAAAACAAATTTAGTATTTACATGTAAATTTGTATTTATATGTAAATTTGTATTTATATGTAAATTTGTATTTATATGTAAATTTGTATTTATATTGATATTTTTTTATATTTATTTCACATTGACTGTTTTGTGTTATTTATATACAGTATTTAAGCAGTTTGTGATAACAAGTAGTACAAATTTATAGGAACTATACAAATATTTTGAAATTGTAAGATATTTTACACAGACACACACACACACACACACACACACAACACACACACACAAACACACAAACACACATACACTTTTTGCTTTTCACCTGTGTGTATCAATGGTTGGTTTACATAAAGTAAACATATTGCTAACACTCAACAGACTATTATTTTACAGAAAAAAAACAAAAACAACTGTGAAAAATTACATTAAAAAGAGAATCACCTACAAACACACACACAAAACAGCATGCAAAGACACAAAATAATCTAATACAAGACACACACACAGAAACACCTCCACAAACAGCTTGTATACAACAAGATAAACATGTTAACATAAATATTCAAATCAACATTACAGTCACTTTCAAAACTTTTTTCATTAATTATTTATATTTGTTTTTGTTTTTTTTATTTATTCTGAATAAGCTTGTAAATGATAGTTATTGTTTATTTATTTATTGTTTTAAATATTTTAACCCATCCAAACAATCAGTTTGCTAATAATAATTAATATGGCTAGATAAATTACAGTATAGCAAATATATAAAAGCAATACTATATAAATATTATATAAATACAAATTAATACAAATATTACAGTGATGTTAGTGTATATGTTTTATATCACTACAGTTTAAAAGCAGATAATACAAGATTAATTAATGTAATTAAATCAGAGACAGAAAAAGAATTAAAAAATTTGATTTTGTTAAAAGTTAAAATCACCAGTATAGCAAGCAAGCACAATAACTGTGTTTATATTATAAATGTTAGTGTCACCAACACAACAGAGGTACACAGCTGTATCTGATGTTATATACATGTTTTACCAACAACATCAGTGTAGCCATACAAACACAACAAATGTTTATAAACACAACAAATGTAAACAAACACAACAAATGTATACAAACAGTAAAAACAGTGCTCAAAATAACAAAACAAATGTACTCAAGACAACAGTGATTTTTACCTACAAAAAGAAAGTATTTAATTTCTGTGTAAACACAACCAATCTCAATTTAAACACAACCATCATTTTATATACCAGGCTAGAACAGAAGTACTTTCTTCTTTATTATCATGTACAATTAAAATTTCAAAAGTATTAATGCTCAGAGATGTTACATTTAATCGTAGACATATCTTCCAGTTTTGTTTATCACATCATACAACAAGTTTACTATTTACAAAATTCCTTTTCTATAGACATCAGTCTTTGTCCATCTTTTGTAAACTCTTAACACATGACAGTCTGAAGGATCAAGATTGGGAAAATAAAATGGGTACAGCATTTTTTTTTCTAGCTGAATTTGTCAAGAATGTCCTTGGTAGGTTTTGATGTGTGAAGACTGACATCATTAATGTGTAAGAATAACAAATACATTGAAAGATGGAATGATATTAGAAACAACACTGAATGATTATATACATCTACATCTACATCTCTCTCTCTCTCTCTCTCTCTCTCTCTCTCTCTCTCTCTCTCTCTCTCTCTCTCTCTCTCTCTCTCTCTCTCTATATATATATATATAATATATATGTGGCTAAATATGTCTACAAACATTAAATATTTTCAAATTTTCATTATACACAAAAAAAAAACATGGCACACTTCTGTTCCAAACTGACATAAACACATAAAAAAATATAACAATAAAGACTCACACACATAAAAGACGCAGTGTAACTGTACTCACACAAGCGTGCTGTTAGAGGTGGAGAGAAGACACACAGAAAGGAACACAGAGCTGTCTACTGGTTTGAGTGACCCATGCAGACAGAATACAGTGAGAGACTTACTGCATCAGATCCCACACTGACCTTGAAAGGGAGTTCCACAGACCCACGCTGTCATCTCCATCCTGCAGCAGTTGGTCCATCTGTCTGTCTGGTTTCTTAGCAACCTGAGACAGAAACAGACATCCATTTTATGTCTGTTATTGTTAACAGTAGTAATAATAATAATAACAATAATAATAATAATAGTAATAATAATAATAATAGTAAAAATACTAAGAAAAGTAATGATAAAATTATAATAATAATAAAAAAAAAAAAAGTAATAATAAAAAATAATAATGATAAAATTATAATAATAATAATAACAACAACCAATATAATAATTATAATGACAATAGCACTAATAATAATAATGATGATGACACACTAACAAACTCATTGAAAGTGGAATGATGTTAAAAACAACACAGGAAGTTCTATCTATGATTAAATGTGTCTAAAAGCATTATTTTTATTTTGTGTTTTCATGATAAAAATGGAATAGACTTTTATTCCAACCTGAAGCAAGCACATAAACACATAAGAAACAACCCAGTCAATATAAACACATAAATACATATAAAAGTCACTGAAAAAAAATAATAATAAAAAAATTAATAATAATATAAATAATAACTGTATAATAATAATGTTGATGATAAACATAATAATACAATAACACTGATGATTAATAATAATAAGAAGAAGAAGAAGAAGAAGAAGAAGTAGTAGTTTACTCTGTAATTTTGTTTTGTACTTGCTCAGTAATGCAGCTAATAATTATGTTGATAATATATAAACAGTATCGTAACAAACTTATATTAAAATTAACTGTAAAATATATTTGGTACTTACTACCTAATAACATAATACTGAGATTTTCTTAGACAAACATTCTTTCTGTTTGAGAAGTATCACTCACCTTGACTCGTATAATTTTACTTTTAAAACTTCCAATAGCAACTACAACTTCCTTTGAACCTGGTGGTGTGTCCGTGTATTCGTGACTAGAAAAAATATTTAAAACAAAAAAAACCTCTGATAAATTTCACATGTTATACCAATAAGTATTAAAAAGACAAATATTAGAACAAATTAACATTTAGATAAATTCAGTACATTATACCAGTCACTATTAAACAGATAAGTGTCGTGAACTAGAAAAATAATATATAAATATTAGATATACTATAATGTTTGTTAAAGAGAGAAAAACAGGATACAAGAAAACTGTCACCTCTCCAGTTAGCTAAAGACTGTAAACAGAATGGAGATGTGAATCAGTAGAAAACTCAGATTCAGCCATTTTTTAAATAATATAAAACCCAGGAAATCTGACACAGGTCAGAACACAACACAGTGACTGATGTACCTGCTCTACCTGCACAATAATCCTATCTCATGATAATACTGACTTTTTTATTTTTTTTATTTTTAATATGGTTGAGTATTGTTAAAAATAATAATAATAATAATAATAATATGATGATGATGATGATGATGATATGATGATGATGACATAATAACCAGAACATAAAAATAATAGCTGCCTAATAAGATAAATCTTGTACTAATACTGATATTTTACATGTTTGTGTATTAAACTGTTCTGATACTGAGTGTATTAAACATGTAAATATAAAACACAGTTTACCTCTATCTCGTACTAATACTGATATTTTACATGTTTGTGTATTAAACATGTAAAATATAAAACACAGTTTACCTCTCTATCTCGTACTAACACTGATATTTTACATGTTTGTGTATTAAACATGTAAAATATAAAACACAGTTTACCTCATAATACTGATATTTTACATGTTTGTGTATTAAACAGATCTATGTCATGAACTAAAACTGAATTTTACATGTTTGTGTATTAAACATAAAAATAAAACACATTAGATCTATCTTGTACTAATACTGACATTTTACATGTTTGTGTATTAAACTGTTCTGATACAGAGAGAAAAACATGGATAAAACAAACCTCTATCTCATTACTAATACTGATATTTTACATGTTTGTGTATTAAACTGTTCTGATACTGAGTGTATTAAACATGTAAATATAAAACACAGTTTACCTCTATCTCGTACTAATACTGATATTTTACATGTTTGTGTATTAAACTGTTCTGATACTGAGTGTATTAAACATGTAAAATATAAAACACAGTTTACCTCTATCTTGTACTAATACTGATATTTTACATGTTTGTGTATTAAACATGTAAAATATAAAACACAGTTTACCTCTCTATCTCGTACTAACACTGATATTTTACATGTTTGTGTATTAAACATGTAAAATATAAAACACAGTTTACCTCTCTATCTCGTACTAACACTGATATTTTACATGTTTGTGTATTAAACATGTAAAATATAAAACACAGTTTTTATTTTTGATATTTTACATGTTTGTGTATTAAACATGTAAAATATAAAACAGTTTCTCTCTATCTCGTACTAATACTGATATTTTACATGTTTGTGTATTAAACATAAAATATAAAACACAGTTTACGTCTATCTTGTACTAATACTGACATTTTACATGTTTGTGTATTAAACATAAAATATAAAACACAGTTTACCTCTATCTTGTACTAATACTGACATTTTACATGTTTGTGTATTAAACATGTAAAATATAAAACACAGTTTACCTCTATCTTGTACTAATACTGATATTTTACATGTCTGTGTATTAAACTGTTCTGATACAGAGTATTAAACATGTAAAATATAAAACACAGTTTACCTCTATCTTGTACTAATACTGATATTTTACATGATTGTGTATTAAACTGTTCTGATACTGAGTGTATTAAACATGTAAAATATAAAACACTTTTTACCTCTCTATCTTGTACTAATACTGATATTTTACATGTTTGTGTATTAAACATGTAAAATATAAAACATAGTTTACCTCTATCTTGTACTAATACTGATATTTTACATGTTTGTGTATTAAACATGTAAAATATAAAACACAGTTTACCTCTCTATCTCATAAATCTCAAGAGATCTTCCTTCTCTCAGTCGCAGGATCCAGACTCCTGGGTTAGCTTTCAGCTGGAAGTAACCCTGTAACACAAACACAGTAACAAACTCAGTCTTTGTAACTTTGTTTTTTCATAACTCAAACAGATACTGTTTCATTCAAATGGTTTCATTCAGACAGAGAAACAGACAGACAGACAGACAGACAAACAGGAAGATAAATAGATAAATAGACAGACAGATAGATAGATAGACAGACAGACAGGTATACAGACAGATGGACAGACAAACAAACAGTTATAGAATATTTTTTAAAAATCATATGTAATAACAAATTGTAACACACAAACAAACAAATTTCTGTTGAATTTCTCAACATTATTTAGAATAATGGATTTCACTTCTGTGACATATTTTAAACTATTCTCTGTAAAATAGCGTAACTTTCAGACTTACCAGATTTGCCATGACGATGGTATCCATGAGAACGGCGCTGCTGTTAGTACCCAGTGTAAACTGCAGCCCCCTCGGCGGCTGCATCGTGTTAGCATCGTGACAGTGACCTGAACACAATCAATAAATAAATAAATAAACAAACATAAAATAAATCAATAAATCAATAAATAAATAAATAAATAAATAAACAAATAAATCAAATAAATAAATTAATTAATTAATTAAATAAAAAATATATAAATAAATAAATAAATAAATAAATAAATAAACAAATATATAAATAAATAAATAAATAAATAAATAAACAAATAAATAAATAAACAAATATTCAACACATCCAAATAGCAACAGTTGTTTGTCTATCTATCTTTCTATCTATGTATTAATTTATTTTATTATTATTATTATTATTTTATTTTTTTTAGACATTTCTTAATATTTTTTATATTCTTAATAACTTCAAAGACTAATTATAACTGCTAAATTATATAAATTTTTAGATTTATTTTTATTTATTTATTTATTTGTTTATTTTATTATATTATTATTATTATTATTTTTTTTTTTTTACCTTCCAGTAGTAAATATTCCAGTTCAAACTCAGCATTGACTGCTACTTCAACCTAAAACACAAAACAAATTGTCAAGAAAAAATGAACTGAAACAGAGAGTCAGTTATTTACACTATTAGAAATGATTAATACATTTTCTTAGCACCTATAGATAAAAAGCCATCATAAAGTAAAACAGTTAATATTTAATGATTGAATTTTTCTTATTTAATTTACTGATAAAACAAACAAAAAGGAATTAAAGTATTTTAAAAATAAAATATTTTATGTTATTTGCAATGTACTGTATAGAACAATCAGTATTTTTAATTTATGTCAAGAAAAATAAAAAAAATAAAACTAAACAACAACAACAAAAAAACACGAACATTTTTATTAATTTTCAAAGATGGGGGAAAATTAATGAAGATAGAAAGAAATGTTTTGACAACACACAGATCACATTTGTAATCAACAGTTACATGTTATCACACAAGTTTACAAACAAACAGATAAATCAGAGATGAAAACCCACATGATTGAGTTACTCTTTCCAAAAAGCAAAAAGAGCCTATTCATAAGCACCTTCCCTACACAGGAAAACATTCATCATCTTTGATAAACAAGACACTGAGAAGTGGCTGGAACAGAAAAGTGGTGGACAGAAGAACCGAGAAGATTTGATCCTGTGTCGAGTGACACCTCAGACTATTTCTGTAACACTGAACACTGAATACTCACCTCCTCTAGCAGGATGTTGTCGAGGTCGTAGGGAGACCTCACTGCCTCCACCAGCCAGCTCTCTGGGGGGTGCATGTTCACAGTGAGCAGACTTTTCTGGGGGAGGTCGTTAAACCTGGCGTAGGGACCTGCACTGTGGCTTCCGTCAGAATTAAAACTCACTTCAGGCTCAAACACATAGCGGTAGAAACTAGAATTAAAATTTGAATTTTAGTTTAAAACTTAAACCTATAGAGTTATAATTATAAATTAAATTTTTTTACTTTTTGAAATTAGCTTGTGAAATACTGAATGGTAGCACAACATTAATTATTCAGCTGTGATAATTCAAACTTTAGATTAAATATAAATAAATAAATATAAAAACTCATCTCTATCTTTGATAGCTTGTCCACTGATTGTATCTTTCAAAAAATTAGACTAAAGAAAAAAAATAAAATATGTTGTTGAAAGTGTATACTGAATTTCTAACTTGAGGAAACCATGCTAAGGAAATGATGCAGATTTTATGCTAAAAATTTATTTGATATTTTTTCTATCAGTAATAAATAAAATGTGAAATATTATCTGAAGTTAAAGTTTATTACAAGGAAACAGAAGAAAAGGATCAAACCTTTTGAGTGGCATCTCAGATAGTTTATCTTTGCAGTTGAAATACAACTTGATCTCTACATTCGTTACCTCTCTTAGAACCTGAAACATCAAATTAACACATTTTAATTAATTTATTTTATTATTCCATAACAATTCAATTTCAGAATTAACTAGATACCAGATCTACAGATAAAGATTTAAAAATATAACACAACTATAGTAATAAAATTGTGCTTACACAAAAGGAGAAAAGACTGAGAATTAATAGATTATCCACATTTAAAGCATGTTTTACTTTTATTTTTATCCATGGAAGCATTACTTTAAATTTATACAAAAATTCTAATAATATGTAAAATAATTCTTAACATTAGAAATTTGATAATAAAACATTTCACTCTAAATTATGTTCAACAGTTTCCAAGATTTTCATTAGGTTTTAAAGAAATGTTAGTTAATTGGAACATTACAGCAAAAAAATTATTTCATGAAATGTCAATTTGTTTTAATGTTTTAATAAGACCTTACCAAAAAAAAAAAAAAATAATAATAACAATAATAATAAAAAAAAAAATAAAATAAATAAATAACAATAATAATAACAATAATAAAAAAAAAAAAAAAAAAAAAAAAAAAAAAAAAATAACAAAAAAACAACAAAAAAAACAAACAAACAAACAAACAACCAATGACTATAAAGATGACTATTTAAACTACTTACTTCAAGGAGTGAAGCTAGTTTCTGAGCTTCTCTTGAGACTGGGTCAACGATGGCCTCAATGAAGAAGGCTGGTGCAGAGTCGTCTGCAGGAATCTTCACAACACTGTCAACATTGTTACATGTAGTTAATACACAACACAAAGTGAATACACAACACTGTCAGTGTTGTTACATGTAGTTAATACACAACACAAAGTGAATACACAACACTGTCAATGTTGTTACATGTAGTTAATATACAACACATACATAATTAATCTCACACACAGAACATTATCAAAACAAAACTTAAAAATAGTGAAACATACCAGATAACAATTTATTAAATATAATGAAGAAAGAATAAAACAACAGATGATAATAACAACAATAAATAATAATAATAATAATAATGGTAATGATAATAATAATAATAATAATAATAATAATAATAATAATAATAATAATAAAAAATAATAATAATAATAATAAAATAATAATAAAATAATAATAATAATAATAATAATAATAATAATAATAATAATAATAATAATAATAATAATAATAATAATAAAAATAATAATAATAAATAATAATAATAATAATAATAATAATAATAATAATAATAATAATAATAATAATAAAATAATAATAATAATAATAATAATAATAAATACAAATAAACAATCAGTAAATAAATCTACTGTAAACTGAACAGTCCTCCAAATATATGAATACAACCATAATGCTGACACAAAAAATAGGAATAACATCTATCAACACTTACACAGCAAACTGTTATATACAGGTAACTAAATTATTTTTTGTGATTACCTGTGTAACAAACTAAAAAGGTAACTAAATTATTTTTTGTGATTACCTGTGTAACAAACTAAAAACAAACTAAAAAGTGTAACAAACTAAAAAAGGAAGAGTTATTTTGTGATTACCTTGTAACAAACTAAAAAGGTAACTGTACAGGTATTTTGTGATTACCTGTGTAACAAACTAAAAAGGTAACTGAAGAGTTATTTTGTGATTACCTGTGTAACAAACTAAAAAGGTAACTGAAGAGTTATTTTGTGGTTACCTGTGTAACAAACTAAAAAGGTAACTGAACAGTTATTTTGTGGTTACCTGTGTTTCTGGGAAGAAGATATGACTTTCTTTCTGGTGCTTGTTTGAGTCTGTGCAGTCAACAAAGAACCAACCTTCATAGACAACTCACTTCCCCTACAATACAACCAGACTGTTAACAGACAGACAGACAGACAGACAGACAGACAGAGAGAGAGAGAGAGATAGAGAGAGAGGATCTATTTACATTATATTTTATTTAATGTTTTCACTATCAAAGTGTGTGTTGGTGTTTAACACAAAATGTTTAACTATAGCAGAGACAGATAACACCCAGACACTGAGATGGGCTAATGAAAATGCTACAGAGGAGTTTCTGTTATAATTCAAAGTATAGCAAATGCTAAACTGGTCGCTATATATATATATATATGTATGTATAATAAAAAATTATGACTGTTGTAGCAGTCATTGAAGAATCAAATATCACTAACTTTAAAAAAAGAAAAAGTACTTTGTCATGATGTGGAAACTGATTAAAAGTAGGTATATTTATCAAAGTAGGTATAAATAAAGATTTACATAACGTTTTCCTTATTTTCAACAGATTATTTTATAAATACTCCATGAATTAATTTCTTAAACACTTTTATTCTTGCCTAAATAGCTGATAAACATAACCTGATAATTATAAAACAATAATAACAATAATAAAAACATTAACTACTAGATTTAACAGTTAAAAACTTACGCTGTTCCCTTGTGTCCGAGACTTTTCAGTTTATCTGATATTTTCTTAGCAAACTGAGAACTGACGAACTTCTCCAGCAGCGCAAAATCATCAGTCGTAAAATCCTCATCTTCTCTCAGAGGTCCCAGAACCTGAAACAGTTTACTTTACTTACTTACTTACTTATTTACTTACTTATTTACTTACATACTTATTTACTTATTTTACTTACATATTTATTAATTTACTTTATATTTATTTAGTTTATTCATTTATTTAGTTATTTATTTATTTACTTACTTACTTACTTATTTACTTATATATTTATTTATTTATTTACTTAATTACTTAGTTGTTTTTTTTATTTATTTGCTTATCTGTTTACTTACTTAATTATTTATATATCTTTGTGATAAGTGAAAGTTTGAATAAAAAATTACAAATAAGAAATTTTCATTAATATTTGAATCAGGCAATTATAAATCTGACATCATTTATTAAGATTTAAAGCACAATTTTAAAAATGTGAAATAAACCAATTAATTTTGAAATCAGGAAGTTATCAGTGTTTGAATCAAGAAATTATAAATATTAAATAACTTATGAAGTTTTAATGATAGTGATTTCATAAAGAGTTATCCAACAGTTAAAAAAAAACATTGCTTCCATGTAGTAATTCACAATATTTGATTTATTAAACTTTTAAACAATGAAATAATCTATAAATTGTTTTCTTTACAAATCATAGACAATAACAAGTTCATCAATATTTCATTCTAGAAAAACAGTGCCAACAAAAATATTTAAAAAAATAAAATAAAATAAAATAAAAAATGAATAAAGAAATAAAAAAATGAATAAAGAAATAAAAAAAGAAAGAAAGAAATAATAATAAAATAAAGAAATACAAAAACAAAAAAAAAAAATTGTAAAATGTTTCTAGAAGTACTAATAGAGAATATTTCAACAACTTTTTTTTAATATTACTGTATCTTACTTTTCCATTTGTTACAACTCCTCGTTGCCAGGGTTCGAACTTGAGGACCTGTCTGACAAATGTCTGGTGAGACTGCAAAAATTTCCCAGTCTCCTTCTCCAGAGCTGATAAATAACCTTTAACATCCATACCCTGCAAAAACACAACAACACAACACTACCCTGTAATAACATGCTAAAAATCATGGCCAAAACACTGAGACTGATGGGACTTTGTTATTTGTTATTAAGTGGTATGGATAAAAATAATTATATTCTAATCAAGATGTTCATGTCATCTGCTTGATGATGCCGATGATGTGCATGCAGCTACAACATCATCATTATCACAGACCGTAGTCAGATAGAGTTAATCAACTTCTATAAAGTTTAATTACAGATAGTATTAATCTGTTTCTTAAACTGAGTCATTGTTACACTATTTACATGAATCGCTAACATTTCTTTTCACATCTCATTTATGAAGTAAAGTTTATAAATGGAGTTATTCTTGCTTTATTAGCATGATTTCTAAGCAGGCAGCTCTGCATATTTTTCTTTCATATTCTATCTCTGAAAAGTAATGCATGTCTAGGTTTTGTGTGCAATATATCTGTCATTGTGTGTACATGTGTGTTTATGGGTGTGTTTTGTGTGCAATATATCTCTCTCTGTCATTGTGTGTGTGTGTGTGTGTATATGGGTGTGTTTGTGTGCATGTATGTGCAAGTGTGTGTCTTTGATTGTATATACAGGGAAAAAAATGTCTATAAACATAATTTATATCTAGTTATAGTTATATTTGTATATACAGACATATATCTATCTCTATTAAATTAAGAGTACAAGCTAATTAATATATATGCATTACATGTACAGCTAAATCCTCCAGAGTTTTCTCCCCTGACGCGAGCTCTTTTACATTCTCCTCTTTAACCAGCTTGGTGATGAAGTTGCGAGCGTTGTTGCCAGACAAAACTTTCAATGCTACAAAAACTGCCTTGTTAATCTTGTTCTCATCATCTGCAGAAACTGGGTTGAAAACCACACTAAGTCGTAATTCACTGGTGTGTTTCTGAAATTTTTTTTAAATTAAATAATAATAATAATAATAAATAAATACTAGAATTTTTTTAATTAATATGTTTATAAATGAAAAATAAAAGTTCTTAATTTTGTTAAATTTGATAACAATTTTTGTAATTTTCATTACTAAAATAACATTTTAATGTTACTTAATTCAACAAAATTATTAAATAAAACACTAATAATTTTTAATAGATTTAAAAAACATGAAATAAAAAAATAAAAAAGTAATGAAGCTAATAAATTTTTTTATTATACATCTATATATATAAAAATATTCATGTAAATTGTTTTAAAATCAAAGGGAGGTAACTAACCAACTGTTTAATTGCATTATACATGTGTTGTCTCCCTGCCACAGTGTCAAGGTCAGCCACAACCCACATGGAGACAGGATAAAGAGTTTCCTCCTCTAAAAATATTTAATTATTCATTTTTAATATGAAACTTTTATTTTCTAACATGCACACATGAGCTCAATTTTGTTTTTTTATTTCAAAATTTAAGTCATTTATGATACACAATCAAAACTGTTAACTGTTAACAATTTGCAAAACAATGAGAGAAAAAAAAAAATAAATAAATAAAACTAAGTAAAAAATAATAATAAAATAATAAAGAAAAAAAATAAAGAACAACAATAAATAAAAATAGTAACAATAATGAAGGCAAATTTTTGTAATTATTATAATAGTTGTTAAATAATAATTGAAAAAATGATTCAGCATTATTTCATGTCATAATAAAAAATTAAAACAAATTAAAAGAAAAAATCTGAATAAGAGCAGTAAAAGTACAAACAAAAATAATAATAATAACAACAACAACAACAACAAAATATAACAACTACTCCTACTATTACTACTACTACTAATAAATATAAAACAAAAAACAATACTGTCAGTAATAAAAATAACAATGAAAACTGTAAGATACTGGTAAAATAAAAATATAAAAACTTAATGTTAAATCTATTACAAAAATCTTAATTATGTTAACAAAACTGTTAATAAAAATTGTTAAAAATGTTACTCAAACCTACCTTTTCGTGCAATGTACTTCAAACTGCCTGCTACAACACTGGACATGTCCTTAGCTGGCAGGTGCGAGAAAGTTTCAGGATCATCAATCAAATTCTCATCTAAAGTAAATAAATAAATAAATTAATTAATTAATTAATTAATAAGCAAATAAATATTTAAAATAAATTAATTAATTAATTAATAGAGAAGAAAATAAATAAATAAGTAAGTAAATTAATAAGTAAGTGAATTAATAATGAAGAAAGAAAAAAAGAAAGACATTCCAACAAAAAATTATCTTTCCAAAATATTTTTGAAAAAACGTTAATACTGTAGATAAATTTTATAAACTCAAAACAATCTTTAGTGTGTTTCTGTGTTGCATCAAGACTTTAACACAAATGTACATAAATAAAATACCTATATTCTCTGTGATGTCCAGGGTGATCTGTGAAGGGGAGAGTACTCTAGAACTCAGTCTTGGCAGCACATTGTCTCTCTCCATCAGCCAGTCTAGAATGTCCATCCCATCATAGAGGTTTCCCTGAAATACAAACAGACATTTTTATTACTTCAACTTTTGTTAGATAATAATCAAAGGGTTTGTTTATTTATTTATTTACCATCTTTTGGTGTTTATTTATTTATTTAATTTTTGTAGGCATTTTATGGAGCCTGGCAAGACCGGGAAATCAATTATTAGTTTCATCAAAGATAATAATATCTGTGATTATTTTTTGGAATTAAACGTTACTTCTTTTTAAAATGGATAAAAAAAATTATACATTTAATTTTACAGATGTTTTTCTTGTCAAATATAAAAAGAATAGTAAAAAATATATTCAATGTAAATTTTTTCCATCTAATACAAATGTTTATATTGTCAAATACAAAGAGAATGACAAACAAAATGGATATAAAAATTATACATTAAATACAAGTTTTTATGTTGTCAAATATAAACAGAATAATAAAAAATGGATATAAAAATTATAACATTTAAAATACAAATTATTATACAGTCCAATATAAAAGAGAATAATAAAATAAATGGATATAGATTGTAACTTTGATACAGGTTTTTGCATTAAGAAAGAATCGGGTTAACAAAAGGTTTGTACATGGTAGACTGCTGTCTGTATTGCGGGTGTTGAGGCCAGGATCTCGCTGACCACGCCCTCCTCGAAGAGGTCGTGGGTGAGGAAACGTTTCTTCAGAGGAATTCCGTTCATGAGAACCTGCGGCAGGTTGTCCAGTCCACTTCGGCTGATGAAGTCTTTGCCCGCCTGAAACAGTTTTTACTTTTATTTTATCCTTAATATCGATCTTTTTATATGAATAATGAATTTTTGGATAAGAATAACAAAGTTTTATTAAAAAATATGAACTTTTAAAAGGAATAATGAATTTTTTGTGAGGATAATGAAGTTTTAGTAAGAACAATGAAGTTTTAATAGAATAATGACGTTTTAATAAGAACCATGAAATGTTTATACAAATGATGAAGATTTCGTAAGTAAAATGAAGTTTTAATAAAAACAATTAAGTTTTTATAAGAACAATTAAGTTTTTATAAAAATAATGAAGTTCTAATAAGAAACAAAGTTTTTTATACAAATAATGAAGATTTAATAAGTAAAATGAAGTTTTAATAAGTACAATTAAGTTTAATAAGTAAAATGAAGATTTAATAAGTAAAATGAAGTTTTAATAAGTAAAATGAAGTTTTAATAAGGAAAATGAAGATTTGATAAGAACAGTGAACAGCATACTTTCAGTACATCGTTGTAGTCGCCATCCTCGCTGAACACCATCGTCATGTCTTCTGATGGATAGTTATTTTTAAACTCCGATTTCACACTGTCTTCTGTTACCTCACCTTGACCCACCTTCTCATACACCTGTCAGGTGAGAAAGAAATATACAACATTATTTATTACGTAGTATCAGTAATGTTTTTTTTACATTTAATACTGAATAAATATGATTGTGTGTGTGTGTGTGTGTGTGTGTGTGTGTGTGTGTGTGTGTCTGTGCATATATGTATGTATATATATCAAATAATACATACAAATATATTTATACTTATATAATAATAATGTAAGATGAAGAAGAAGAAAAAGAATATCAATAGAAATAATAACAGATTTAATATTAACATAATAAAATAATGACAATGATAATGAAAATGCATGATGATGATGATGATAGTAATAATAATGATAATGATAATAATAATAATTATGATGATAATGATAATGATGATGATAATGATAATGATAATGATAATGATAATGATAATAATAATAATGATAATAATGATGATAATGATAATGATAATAATTACATCTGTGATAAATGCTAAGGCTGTTGCGATGCTGTTGTCTGTTTTGATGAAGTTGAAAGCCTGTGCGAATGCAACACCAGCTTTGTAGATGTCACTGTTGCTGTCGTTTGAATTAACAGCAAGAACAAGACCTAGCCTGTAACACAAGTTAGAAAATTAAGAAAAATAATATTAAGAATTAAACATCAAACAAAATATTTATAAACAATTATGGAAATAATTTTTTTAAATAATAACAAAAAGCAGATTAAAAATAAACATTAAAATCAAGGTTTAATATTTACTTTTTTCTATTTAAATATTTTTATATGTGTATTTTCACCATCTCTTTAATTATTTCTTTTCCATTTTTCTCATTAACCAAATGTCATAACTCAAAACCAATCAAGCATCACAATATTGAAAAAAAAACACAAAAAAACAAGTAAGTAAGTAAGTAAATAAATAAATAAATGGAAAGATATAAAAACAGATAGATATATAAAGACAAATATAAATAGATAGATAACTATAGATAGAGAGACAGAAGAAAGACAGAGAAGTAAATAAATCAACACAGACATGAATAAAAAACAAACAAACAAACAAACAAGTAAACAAATGTTGTGTTTATTCTGTGACAAACCTGATGGGGGCTTTGTGTACAAAAAAAGCTTCTGCCATTCGAATCAGATCTCTGCTGGACTTTTCTGCTGGATTCACGACAAAAATCTGTTATACAAAGTTAATGAACAAACAAACAAATAAATAAATGAATGAATGAATGAACATGCAGTCAAATAAATAATTCCAAAATTAAACATAAAATCAAGAAAAAAAAATTAAAAAATTAAAAAACGTTATTTCTTTTATTGGTTAGTATCATAATAATTTATAAAATTATGTTTACCTTAAAATTTTGAAAATGGTTAAAAATAAAAGATAAGAAAATAAAAACCAAAAAAATTCTCAAGTATCAAATGGAAACAAAAATGGCAGGAGTTAAAATATTCATTACAGACATAACTGAAAAGGTGTTGATTATTTTGATTAAAAATATCAATATTATTATACAAAATATCAGTATTAAAAGTCACCCATAAATAATCAATGGAAAGATATAAATAATAAATTACAAATAATCCAAAAAATATCAACATTATCAAAATCACTCATAAAATATTCTTATAACACTCACCCACAAAATACCATGAAGCAGACGTGAAATACAAAAATTTCAAAAGTGCTAAAATCTCGTTATGTATCATTGTTTATTTTGATTTTTATTAATTTTGATAAAACAAACAAGAAAGTTAACTAGGACTTACAAGATGAAAGATGTATTTTTTCGAATGTGTCGCAGCATTCCAGGGAAAGTGGGTCGCAGAAAATCCTGCATGCTTCCCGGCCAGCTGCCATACTTTCTGTCATTTTCCAAATCATTGACAAACTGAAACATGTCACACAGCACTAATAAATTACTAAAAACAAATATTACTACAAAGAAACAAATACAACTACAATAAATAAATAAACAAAATAAATAAATAAACAAAAAACAAACAAACAAATAAACAAACAAATAAAAAACAAACAAACAATAAATAAAAAAATAAAATAAATAAATAAATAAATAAAAAATAATTCCTCACAAAACTATCACTGGTTATTGTATTAAATGAACACAAAATGATAAACTATATTGGACTATAATATCTATATAGATATATGAATAAAATATTTTACTCAGAAAATTGCTATTGATTGTATGCGGCAGATAACAAAAAATATAATGAAATATTGATAAATTAATTAAATAAATAAATTTACATAAAGAAAGAAAGAAAGAAAGAAAAAGAAAGAAGAAAAGAAAGAACAAAAAGAAAGAAAGAAACAATTATTAACACACACAGTATGAAAGTTGATCAGTCAGTTTCACACACACACAGACAGACAAAGATAAAAGCACAGACACACAGATGTAACAAAGTATTATAAAGGGACACTCAGGTAAGACTAACTCACCTGTACGGCTGTGTGACGAATGTCCACTGCAAACCTGGTGTTCTCCTCACTTTTCAACTCGATGTTAATTAACTCTGACACATCATCTCCCTGCCATTAAACAATTCTTAATTACAAAGTTATTATTATATAGGACCTTTTTCATTAAAAGTCAATTGACTGTGTGTGTGTGTGTATGTGGGTGTGTGTGTGTGTGTGTGTGTGTGTGTGTGTGTCAAAAACTGCAGTATTGTACAATTCTGTAAATATCTGAGTGTGTGTGTGTGTGTGTCAAAATCTGAAGTACTGTACAATTCTGTAAATATCTGAGTGTGTGTGTGTTGATTAACTATTTTATTAAGAAATAATTTGTAAGTCAACTTTGAAACAAAAAATAAAAGCTAAATATTTTGAAGCACACGCAGTTAAATAACATATAATTCATAAACTATCTAACTTTTATTTCAAAAAATGTATGAGTGTGTTTTATTCAAAACAATAGCCAATAATTTGAAATTTGATGGTTTCAAGTGTTTAATTAATACACAACAGATGTATTAACTATATAATTTACTGAGCATTTACTACTGACAATTAATTTTTTTTTTTTTAAAACTTGAAAAAATAATTAGTAATATAAGTATTTTTTTTTATATAAATATTAAATCATCAGTCAGATATTTTACAGACCTTAAAACCGAGAGTGTGTAAACCTTCGAGAATCTTAGCTTCCAACTTCATCGCTTCTACCAGCGAGAAGACGTCGTAGATCTCCAAATCTATCTGCAGACCGTTGACAAAGAGAGCCGAGTCTCCGGCCATTATCTCCAGTCCACTTTCAAACAGCTGAAATCATTTATTTATTTTTTAAAGTATTTTTTACATAAAAAATTATTTTAATTTAAATTTTTAATTATTTTCATTATCATCATAATCATCTTCATTATAAATTGTTGTTATTATCATGATTTTTATGGTTATTCTTTCCTGGGTTTTTTTTTACAGTGTGACTACAAATCTTAGTATAAAATTTATATTAATGGCTCAGGTATGAAAGATGTTTGGGGTCAAAGTTTGGATTCAAAGAGTAAACAGAGATGGAAAGAGTCAAGGTAAAAAGTTATTTTGTCCAAGTGTTTGTTGTTTTATTTACCTGTTGATTCTTTTCCATTTCTTTCCTGAATTCGTTATTAATTTTAACTCTTACTAAAGACCTGAAAAGTAATTTAAAAACAAAATTAGAAAACAACCAGGTTTAACTGTGTAAATGAAAACTTTGATAATTTTTAAAACAAAAAGAAACATGTTCATTGTGCCAAACTGAACTGGTTCCATGCTATTAATTAAACTTTTTTTATCTGAAAAAAAAACATTTTAGCTTAAAAATATTGGTTTTATGCACTTTTTAATTTTATCCTTAAAAAATTAAAATAAATAAACTTTTAAATTTTAAATGAAAAAAAAAACCCAAATTATAAAAAGATGATTGTTAAAAAAAAAAAACTGGTTCAAATAAAAAAAAAAAGAATAATAAAGAACAAAAAAAAATGATTGTGGGTGACAGTTACAAACACAGGTACAGTGTCTCACATGTACAAGTACAGATGTCTTAATGTGACAGTTACAACGACAAGGAGGGTGAACTACCTGGCCTGGGTGGGGAAGTTCTGACTGATGTCTCTGAGAATTCTAAGTGCATCTTCTGGTGGAGCCAACACAATCCTCTGTGCTGCTTGAAGACTCAGGTCTGAAACAATCAAACAATTATTTTTAACACTTTAATTATATTCAGTACCTAGCAGCATGATGTTTGTGAATTCATAAATAAATAAATAAATAAATAAAAAAGCAAATTAATAAATAAATAACAGTAAAAATAAAAATAAAAATAATAATAATAATAATAATAATAATTATAATAATAATAATAATAATAATCATTATAATAATATCAGGTCCCCTGTTTAAAGAAATGAAGTGATGAAGAAACTCACCCTGTAGCTGCCAGACTTTGAGAGTTGGGAGTTCAGTTGTTGAGTCAATCAGGTAATTGTGAAAATCTCTCAGTTCTTTCTTTTTGTCAGGATGTAGTTCACTGTAACATTAAACTTTACTTTGAAAACTTCATAGAAGGTATTAAATATACAGCCAAATAATCAGATAGACAGTAGGCAGAGATAAAGACTAATAGAAAACAGAAAGACAGGCAGATGAATAATTGGACAGACAGAAAGAAACTGACAGACAGACACACAAAGGAATGGATACATGGAGACGATTTTGCATTCACTTATAGTAGTGTAGTAAATGTATTTTTATAACCTTTTTGTTAAACAGATAAACATGTTTTTACATTGTTCTCCACTGTGTCAAATAATGAACAAAACAATTAACACCTGGGTTGTTATTGTCAGAGAAATAAAATTTAACTTACATGGAATAATCCCATTCTAATGTTTAACCCCATTTCAGTAAATATTTTGAATAAATGATGTAAACTAAATTTTATTTGATATTTTTGGTTTGAACTTATAGACTCCAAAATTAGGTTTAAAATAAAATTAAAAATAATAATATAAAAACAAACTAACCTTAATTTAGCAAAGACAAAACCCTGAACATCACCATCAGCATCTTCAGCTTGAAAACCTTCTGTTCCTTCATCTGCAACAACAACATCATCATCATCATCATCAATTTTTATGTTGTACATTTGGACAAAATCAAACATTTTAATAAAAAGGAAAAAAAAAACAAATTTGACTCTTCTAATTCATAAAGACATGCTAAAAGAGAATTTTGATTCAGATGTAAAGCATGAAAGAGGCAAATAATAAAAATAGAACAAATTTAATAAACAGTGTAGTTTTCCCTCATTTATATAAACATTTGAAAATCTCATCAGAAATTGAAGTCACAAAGGCATGAAATATTATAATACTACGCGACTAAATAAACAGTAAATAGTAAAGTAATCAGTTAAGAAAAAAAAGAAAAAGAAAGAAAAAGGAAAAAAGATTAAACAATAATAATAATAATAATAATAAAAATAATAATAATAATAATAATATAAAAATAAAATAATCAAATTAATGTATATAATTAAAAATAAAATGAGGTGTTTCAAATACTAAAGGTTGCCTGTACCACACAATATCTACATAAATCTTCCTGCTAAATTCTAACAAACATATCAGAGATTGTTCAAACATTCAGCAGAACCTCTGTATATAGCTTTTAATACTATTTATTTATTTATTTATTTTTCAATTTTAGAAAAGAAGAATTAAAAAGATCAATACAAATCTTGAAATAATAAAACACAAAGTAGTTAAATTCTTAAAATAAATATCAAAAAAAAATAAAATTAAATTAAAATAAAATAAAATTAAATAAAATAAAATAAAATTAAATAAAATTAAATAAAATAAAATATTATTATAATAAAATAAAATAAATAGTAAATTATAAGAAAAGGACAAATTTGGAAAGGATAATTTATGAATTTCAAACTTATAACCATAGGTTGTTCTTTTTTTATTTTTGGGGGGGTTTTGGGTTGTTGTTTTTTTTCAGCATAGTTCGGAAGAAATAAAATGGCTGGGAACAATTTAACTACTTTTAAAAAACCTTTAATTAACCCAGGTATTCGCTTTATCAATACATACCTTCCTTTCGACGTACAACTATTACACAAAAAGTAATTATAAAATGTGCAGAATGAAAGATGAACAAATTATAAACCAAAGAATAAATGAATAATAAATAAATTGAATATACAGTATGTGCATGTGCGTATGAATAAGTGTTTTCATGTATGTGACCCAATCCCACAGAATGTATATAGAGCAATATTTTTAAATATTATTTATTTGTTTATTTATTATTTCATTTTCTTTATATGTGTGTGTGTGTGTGTGTGTGTTTACATATATATATAAGCAATTTCATTTTGATCATTAAATTTTTGTTATTTTTTAAAATAACTTCACCAATCTCAAAAGTATCATATTATGGATAATAAAAATATTTGTAATGCTGAATATTTCTATCTAAAAGAAGTAAAAAAAAAAAACATACAAAAAAAACCTAATTAAATCTTTTCTGCTTTATCGTCAACTGTGAATGCCTGCTTGAATAAATAATTCATCAAAATATGTGCATATTAGTTAGGATATAAAATCATTTTTGAATTAAAATTATTACTAGGGCAGTGAGTTGAAAATCGTTAATTTTATTTAGTTTCTGTGTTATTTGGAATTGCAGGATGAAAGAAGTAACTGGTTACCATCATCAGATATCATCTTAGTCCTGCACAGGTCAAATGTCAAAGCCTCACTGCATCCAGCATTCTAACATTCGCAGGATAAAACTGATATCTTAAGACAGTAACTAATTGTTTCCTATATTCTTAATAAGATGTACTTTTTAACTATCTTTTTTCATATTTGTTATTATTAGATATTGTTAATATTCAGATGATATTATATTACTATATAGTTATCTTCATATTACTTACTAATTTTAAATATATAAGTTTTATTAATATATTTAAAAACTTCAATTTTATTCTTAACCTCTTTTTCGTCTACTGTGTAGACAAGTTAATTAAATAAGTAATCTACTAGATAATTAATGTAGTTAGTTAAGTGTTTCAGACAAACTACTTCTCTAACCTTCCACTTTGGTGTCATCTTTGGATTTGTATTCTGTGCTTTTTATGGCCAACTCGACCCCATAACCAGATAATCTTGCTTTTTTACCATTTGGTTTCTGCAGAAAAAAACCACAATACAGAATGTCAGATCTTAGTACAGCAAAAACAAATAATTAGTTTATGATTTATCAGATTAGTATATTTCTTATACAACAAAAATAGAAGAAATATATCAATAAATAATATATCAATATCTATCAAACAATCAATCAATCAGTCTGTCTATATATTTAAATTGGCAAAATCAAAAGATAATAAAATAAATAAAAAAACAAATAAATAATCATAACAAGTTAAATTTCTTACTATAAATAAATAAAATAATAATTATAGCAAATAATGATACCGCAGTCAGTATTAAAAATAAAATCATATTAAAATTAATAATTACTGTAATAGGTACAGTTGTAACAGCACAAATGAAATTAACCTGTAATAAGTACAAAATATCTTTATAAACCAACCCACCTGTACAAACCAACCCCACCTCTACAAATAACCCACCTGTACAAAGCAACCCACCTGTAAAAACCAACCCACCTGTACATAGTGTCTAAGAATGTAGGTGATTTCCTTTCTACCAGACATTTCAGCCAGTGCTGCATGGAATTCTCTGAATGTTGATGTTCCAAGCTGCGCATACAAAACTACAACAACATCATCTGTTGTCATTCCAGGGAAAATGTGGTCGAACTTGTATACTGGAGACTTGGGTCTGAAAATAAGAAATATCTGTTTCACTAAGTGTATCAGTAATTACAAAAAACTCCTGTTAGTTTCTATTCATAGTGAGACTAGTCATTATTTGTAATCTTGATGAAGACAAGAAATTTAAAAAAAAGGAAAGAATGAAAATTAATTTTATAAAATAACAAGAAAAGAAAGAAAAAGAAAACATTTAAAATGGCGATGAACGTAATTAACTGGGTGAAATATACGTAAACATTAATAACTGATTTAACTAATAACATGAAAAAGCACAGAAAAGATTTCTTTTTGGTTTGGATGAACAAAAGAGTAAATTAGCACATGGAAGATTTTCACCTTCATTTTCTGTTTAGATTAAAACATATATAAACATATGTGTGTGTCATAAATTAAAATACCTTTAACTGCTGTGATGAAATATAATTAATTTTAAAAATACTTGTTTTACACATGTAAAACTTTGTATCATTAAATTTAACTAGTTATACCTCAAATAGATAATGATAGACAATGTTATACATTTTTTCTCATACATATGATTACAATTACCTGTCTTTTGCAGTTTTCACCAGGTTTGAGATTTCTTTGATGTTACAGGTTGTGTTACCGTGAACTACAACAAAGGCCTCGCAGTCAGCAGGTGGGCTGTCCTGCTGTGCAATCTGAAATCAAACACAAAGTAAACAGTTTATATCAAACTTAGTTCTGTCATGTTGTTCTTGTGTGGTGTGGTAATACAATTATGAGATTCTACTTAAACCAGTTAAGTTATTAATGTGTGCCATATTTTCAGAAGAATTTAACATTCCACAAATAAAATAAAATAATAATAATAATAATAATAATAATAATAATAATAATAATAATAATAATAAAAAGAAAATAAATAAATAAATAAATAATAAAGTACTTAAATTTTCTAATTATTAAATTAGATGAAATGGTTAAATTAAGAAAATAGTCAAAACCTCTGAAACTAAATTTTTATTTATTTATTTATTGTCCTTTTTAATTATTTATTTATTTTTTATTTATTATTATTTATTTACTTTTTACTCTTTTTTACTTATTTATTTTAACTGCAAGTAAATGATAAAGAATTTCTCTTGTTATGAAAAAATAAGTAAATAAACAAATAAATATATTGTAAAAAAATAAATAAGTTTATAAATAAATAAATAAACAAATAAATAAGTAAATAAATAAATAAACAAACAAACAAACAAACAAACAACTAAATAAATAAACAAATAAGTAAACAAACAAACAAATAAACAAGTAAATAAATAAATAAATATATAAACAAATAAATAAACAAACAAACAAACAAATACCTGCTGAAACATCTGGACTGTGGGAGAGTAAATTCTCAGTGAAAGTGAAAATTTTAACAAACTCATCTGAACTGGAGACAGCACTTTTGACGCTGACTGTAGTAACACCTCATAAACTGACCGGTCACTTTCTGTGGAGATAAACACACAGGATATTCTCTTCACTGATAACAACAACAAC
Source organism: Chrysomallon squamiferum (assembly GCA_012295275.1). NCBI lineage: Eukaryota > Metazoa > Mollusca > Gastropoda > Neomphalida > Peltospiridae > Chrysomallon > Chrysomallon squamiferum. The sequence continues at coordinate 15,999,480 of CM022666.1, forward strand.
AACAACAACAATGACAATGACAATAATAGTAATAATGATAGTAATACTATAATAACAATGACAATGACAATAATAGTAATAGTAATAATAATAGTAACAGCAATAATAATAATAATAATAATAATATTAGCAATAAAATAATATAATAATTATAGTAATAACAATAATAATAAGAAGAAAAATAACTGCAGCAAAATCAACAACAATAACAAACATATAATGACAATAAGAAGATGAAGATGAAGAGAAGAAGAAAACTACGGGAAAACAGAAAAAACAAAATTTATTATAACAACAACATGAATATTTATCCAAAGAAATCTCTGTATTAACTAATGAGAGCTCTGGCCAGATTGGGAAATATTTCAATATAAACTCTAATGAGGATTGATACTGAAAACACATATTCCTCACAGATAAACAATGATGATTTTATTATTACATAAATTCAAAAAATAAATATGTAATTTTAGATCAGTATTGTAATCAGACATATGATATTTTAAAGTTTTCTATAATACTTTCTAAGTTTATAAATTACATTCTACGAACACTGAATAAATGATATGAATACTTTAAGATAAATATGGACTGAAAAACATCAGTTATATGTTATATCCTTGAAATAATAGGCTTACTTTACAAAATTCAGGATTTTAAAAATAATTATATATGTTATTAGCTGTAAGCCATTCATAATTTTAATGGCTTTAAAAAATAAAAATAACAAAAGAAATCTTAACAGTTTCATGTAAAATTTACAATCTGCTTTTAACCTCTAGGCACATGCACAACTTTTATTTTAATTTTATTTTATTACTATGTTTTAAATATATATATAAAATTTTAAAAATACAAAAAAGTGAAGAATTAATTACCTCTTCACCTTTTATTTGTTATTTTGGATGATTATTTTATTTTATTTCTATTTCAGTTTCTATTGTGTTTTGTTTTTTTCTTTTACATTTTAACTTTTTAATTTCCTTTTCATATTTTTGATATTTAATTTATTGAAGTTTTTACTTCTATTATATTTTTTTTAATTTTTTTTTTTTTTTATTAATATATTTTTTATTATTAGTATTATTATTATTTATGAAATTGTACAGTCATAATTCAGTCTGTTATGTGAATGTTTGATTCAGCTTTTATGTTTACTTTACCTCCTTTAAATCCATCTGGTTTCTGCTTGCAAATTGTTTGAACAAAAGACCAGAAATCATCTTTTGAATCCTGTGCCAAGTATTCACTATATAAAAAAAAAAAATGTATAATATGATTATATGTAAAATAAAAAATTAACCAAAATGAACAGATTTTGAATTATAATAAACATGTGTGCCTATATGTGGGTGTGTGTGTGTGTGTGTGTGTGTGTGTTTATTCTTCATGTATAAATACAATAAAATATAAATAGGAGTGTTGTATTTTAAATACACAGTATATAGCAGTATAACAGACATACACACACACATGTATGTACATATATATATATGTGTGTCTGTGTATGTACATCAAACTCACACAAACACATAACCTACACAGTATTCACCCTTGAATAGATCATACTTGTATACAAATAACATTTAAAAAAATGATGCTTATTACCCAACACAATAACATCACAGTAACAATATGCTTAAAAAATTGTTTATAAATACATAGTGTAAATAAATACATAGTGTTTATGAAATGAACATAGACAGTGACAGATTCACAGAATATGCATATTCCATTTACATTTTTTAAACTGTGTACAAAATTCATGTTAACTTGTGTGACTTACAGAAGAGTAAACACTCTATGTGTATTGATAACATTAAAATGTAAAATAAGAAAAATAAAATTAAAGTATGTTCGCTGATGAAAAGTCTTTGCTATCTTTAATTTTTTTTTAAATTGTTCCTTATGAAACAGAAAAAGAATAATAGCAAAGTATCAGAATATTATATCTAATAGTCTAATATGAATATCAAACTGTCTGTTCAAAACAAAATGGAAAGAAAATAATAAAAAATAAAAAATAAAAATAAAAAAGAATAAAAGAAGTAGGTATCTATGGTAAAATAAAAACTTTGATAACATTTTTAGTACATGAAAATTATTTTATTTATATCCAGCAATTACAAATTGGTTCAATGCTATGGTTTATTATTTTTTCATTTTATGGGTAATTCCTAATTAAAAACAAAATTTAAGAGAATATTACCAATATTTCTTAATCATAAAAATAAATAAAGATTAATACTGTTTCTGAAAATATTTTTTGAAATTCAATATCATGTAAACTAAATAAAAGATAAGTAAATAAAATATAATGTCAGTATTTAGATATTTTACAACTCTATTATTGTTATGTTTTGTTATTAATATCTAACACTGTTTGACAACAATAAATAAAACAACATGTTGGAACAATGCAGAATGAATTTAAACTGCTGGTTCAGAAAACTAAAGATAAATTTTAAATCATAAAATAAGCTGTTTTTCGCTGGGGTTTTTTTTGGTTTTTTTAAATTAATGCTGAAATAAACTTTACTAACTAACCTTGTTTCCAGTAACAGAGGTGTAGACGGCCATTTGGCATCGAGAGAGATAGCTACATGTTTCGACTTGGCATGTATGTTATAAATATTAAATACAAGTATTAACAAAAAATATGTCTGGCTGAGTCTCTTAGCCATCTGAAAAAGAGATGATAATGATAATAATAATGGTGGTAGTGGTAGCAGTAGTAGCAGTAGTAGCAGTAGCTGACAAATAATAGTAATAATGAGTAAACAACAATACAATAACAATTATGAAAATGAAAAAATGTTATTAATTAACAATAAACACTATATTGTTAATTTAAAATAACAATGTCTAATCTCGTTAAATTCACAACTGTTATATTTTATTCATAATTGTCACTAAACTGTTTAAAACATAAATGATAAACATATGATATATAATCTATTATTCTATATTTATAATTTTAATTATTACATGTCCAAACAATACGAATGTGATTTGTAACTCTCGAAATCATTAAAAATAACTATACTAAGTTACAAGTGTATTTAAACTATGAGACACTGACAGTGACATTATATGATTAGTCACAATTTACTATTTTAAATATTTAGTGACAAACTGAAATTATCATTACTCTTAAAATGCTAAATTACCAATAATTTGTATTATATGTTTACAAATAAATATTTACTATGCAGCGTCAGCTTTACAGAATATTTAGCCACTAAATTATAATTCATTCAAATAGTATCACAGCCAAGATAATGCAAAAAGGAAAAATGTGTACAAAATCCACGACTCACTTTCCTGGACGCAGACATGTTATAGATTCGGTTATGATGTGGTTTGTCTTGATTGGTTTAAATTAAATTCATTTATATTTAACTACAAATAATTATAAAAATCTTTACGTTATAACTTATTTTAAATAATATTATAATAAAAAATATGTTTGAGCAGTTGTTATATAATTAATAATAAAAATATATATTCCCGCAGAAAATTCGTCTGCTATAAACTGACCGCTGTGATTCAGCTTTTATGGTAGCTGTGGCAGTTTCCGTTGATAAACTGTTTTCGTAATATGAATCCCGACATGAAACGAGTAACCAAACGGAAATTCGAGAAGATTAAATACAGTGAATAACTTATTTGATTTCTGTATTAAGAGACTTTATATTATCTTTAATGATCTGGTTTTATTTATTTACGTGCTTACTTACTTACTTATTATCATCATCAAATTACCATCAGCTTCATGCACTTCATCATCGTTGTTATTGATGTTACTGTTGTATGTATGCATGCATGCATGTGTGTATGTATGTATATATGTATGTATGTGTGTATTCATGTGTGTATCTACTATGTATGTATGTATGCATGTATGTATGTATTAATTCTATATACGTCAATCGAGTATTCAATTCTTAATTAACTATTATTTTGATTTTAACATGCTTCGAGTTTGTAAATAAATATTCGAAATAAAATAATATATATATATATATATATATATATATATATATATATATATATATATATATATATATATATACAGATATAAATGCTTTACGAATTTATAGTTTTCGCAGTGAGTTATCATACTATATTACATTTTATAATAAATGTCCTTGAAAAGTTTAATTTGAAAACCATGTAAATTTCGTAATTCAGTAAGAAGTGATGGACAATGTTACGTTGCTTCAAAGAAAAATTCATTACTCATTCGTATTGCCAATTTTAAATGACCTTTTTATTTACATTTATTTTACTTTTTACTTTTCTACTTTTATTATTATTAGTAGTAGTAGTAATAATAGTAGTAATAATAGTAGTAGTAGTAGTAGTAGTAGTAGTAGTAGTAGTAGTAGTAGTAGTAGGCTGTTGCTGTTGTTGTCATTCCTGTTATCGTTCTGGTTTTTTTTATTCTAGTTACAGAATTTTAATAATAATGATGATGATGATGATGATAATATAACATTAACGTTATTGTTGTTGTTGTTGTTTTATTGTCTTGTTTCAACTGTTCTTTCAAACACGTATTTCTGTATTTTTCATCAAATAACACACACATTTATTATATTTATCTATGTCTATCTATCTATCTATCTATATATATATTATACACACACACATATACATACATACATGCAGAGAGAGAGAGAGAGAGAGAGAGAGAGAGAATAATAGGTTATTCTCTTCAGATATCAGTTTTATCTACAATAATAGGAATACCGATTATAAACAACAAAACCAAAAAGGTTTTAAATAACAACAATTTATTTATTATCTAAATAAAAATCGTTTGTCAGACTTTTTTCTTTTAAGATCGGCACCAGCAATTACTTCAGCGATTACAGTAAATACAGTATGTGTGTGTGTGTGTGTGTGTGTGTGTGTGTATATATTCATACAACACCATCAGTGATACAGAGATACTTCTAAAACACAAAGAGTAATACAGACATACTATGAAATACATACAACACAAACAGTGATACAGATGTACCTATAAAATACAAACAGTGATACAAACGTACATATAAACACAAACAGAAATACAAACGTACATATAAAACACAAACAACACAAACTGTGGAACAGACGTACATATAAAACACAAACAACACAAACAGTGATACAGGTGTACATATAAAACACAAACAACACAAACAGTGATACACACGTACATATCAAACACAAAAAAGCCCAGTGATACAGGCGTACATATAAAACACAAACAACACAAACAGTGATACAGGCGTACATACAACACACAAACAACACAACCAGTGATACACACGTACATATAAAACACAATCAACACAAACTGTGATACACACGTACGTATCAAACACAAAAAACCCCAGTGATACAGGCGTACATATAAAACACAAACAGCACAAACTATGATACACACGTACATACAACACACAAACAACACAAACTGTGATGCAGGCGTACATATAAAACACAGTGATACACACGTACATATCAAACACAAACTGTGATACACACGTACGTATCAAACACAAACTGTGATACACACGTACATATAAAACACAAACAGTGATACACACGTGCATATAAAACACAAACAGTGATACACACGTACAAATAAAACAGAAACAACACAAACTGTGATACACACATACATATAAAACACAAACAACACAAACAGTGATACACACGTACATATCAAACACAAACTGTGATACACACGTACATACAGCACACAAACAACACAAACAGTGATACACACGTACAAACAACACACAAACAACACAAACAGTGATACACACGTACAAACAACACACAAACAACACAAACAGTGATACACACGTACATACAGCACACAAACAACACAAACTGTGATACACACGTACATATCAAACACAAAAACCCCCAGTGATACAGGCGTACATATAAAACACAAACAACACAAACAGTGATACACACGTACATATAAAACACAAACAACACAAACAGTGATACACACGTACATACAGCGCACAAACAACACAAACTGTGATACACACGTACATATCAAACACAAAAAACCCAGTGATACAGGCGTACATATAAAACACAAACAACACAAACAGTGATACAGGCGTACATACAACACACAAACAACACAAACTGTGATACACACGTACATATAAAACACAAACAACACAAACAGTGATACAGGCGTACATACAACACACAAACAACACACACTGTGATACACACGTACATATAAAACACAAACAACACAAACAGTGATACACACGTACATATCAAACACAAACAGTGATACACACGTACATATCAAACACAAACAGTGATACACACGTACATATAAAACACAAACAATACAGTGATACACACGTACATATCAAACACAAACAGTGATACACACGTACATATCAAACACAAACTGTGATACACACGTACATATAAAACACAAACAGTGATACACACGTACATACAGCACACAAACAACACAAACAGTAATACACACGTACAAACAACACACAAACAACACAAACAGTGATACAGACGTACATACAGCACACAAACAACACAAACAGTAATACACACGTACATACAGCACACAAACAACACAAACAGTAATACACACGTACATACAACACACAAACAACAGAAACAGTAATACACACGTACAAACAACACAAACAGTGATACAGACGTATATATAAAACACAAACTGTGATACACATGTACATATAAAACACAAACAGTAATACACACGTACATACAGCACACAAACAACACAAACAGTAATACACACGTACATACAACACACAAACAACACAAACTGTGATACACACGTACATATAAAACACAAACAGCAATACACACGTACATATAAAACAGAAACAATACAAACTGTGATACACACGTATATATAAAACACAAACTATGACACACACGTACATACAACACACACACAGACGTAGATGATGGAAACGATTATCAGGAGATCTCTTGAGCCTTTCTCCGGGCTGGAGTTAAAAAGAAAACATCTCGGAAGCTCGGTTACTTTACTCCACGGAGAATACACCATGCGACTGACGAGGCACCAACACACCGGCGTCACAGACCTAAGTATCGATCAGCGAGCCGGCTTGGCTAACAGTACTGCAGTCTCAATGTAAAGATAATTGTGCCTACTATTTTCTCTGGAAGAGAATCTATTTGTTTGGCTCGAAAGGCTTGCACGGCAGCCCATTGTCGTTCGAGTTCCATCGTAATGACTCGCTCTT
>CM022666.1:16011771-16016771 GCA_012295275.1 Chrysomallon squamiferum
TAACAGTCAGTCACGTGATGATAGCGTGTGATAGTTAATAGTAATATGGCGTGATAGTCAGTGGCATTATTATCAAATAGCCAAAGGTTTTTTTGTGTTATTGTGTAATAGACAATAGTCAGTAATGATTTTATATAACAGTCAGTAATGATACTGAATGATAGTCAGTAGAGCAATGATGCGTAACAATATACAGTAATGTGTTATGTGATGTGTACCAGTTAAAAGTGATCTTATGAAATACTGCACAGAAAGATGCACATTTCCTCTTTATTCATTATATTTTGTATTTTTAAATAAATAAATAAATAACAATAAAGCAATAAATAATTAAATGAAATAAAGAAAAAAGAAAAAAGAGAAAATTTAAAATAGAAAAAAAAAAAAAAAAGAAAAGAAATTTGAGAAAAAAAGAAATAGACTTTTGCACACGCGGTTTACGTCACATTAAATTCCAAGTCACGCCACCGTATTGCCATATATGGAAAATAGTATAAACAGCGCAGTCATGAATGAACATCCTTAGTTAGATAATTACTATTTTTACAGACGATCTTAATACATATTTAACGAAAGACGCAGTGGACTAATATATAGGTATAACAGCGGTATCCATGGAAACGGAATTACTCGAGGGAAACATCCAGTGTGTTTACTGGAGAACACAATTTTTGCGAAGAATTTTAATGTCAGAAACAGGAATCATGCTGACCTTTTCTGTTAACACGAATAAAGAGCAGAACTGCTGTGAATGTCGTCTGCCGACAGACGACTTTCTGTGACGTTTTACTGTTTACTTTGTAGTGAGTTGGTGACGTTTTTCTGTTCCTAATTAAATTTCAAATTAAACACTTTAACAGAGTTAGTCGTGATGTCGTGATGTTAATAAAACCGGTTAATTTTAGTTAATTGATGATAGAAATAGGTATTCGTAAATTCGGCATACATACATATATACACACACACACATACATACATATACACACACATACATACATACATACATACATACATACACACATACATACACATACATACATACATACATACATACATGCATATATAACAATAGCAATGTTTCTATATATATATATATATGTATGTATGTATATATAAACATACATGCATGCAAGTAAAAATACTGATTCAAATAAAAAAATAACTAATTAAATAAATGAATAAGCAAATATATACCATTTATATATAATTTTAGATTTTACTTCTTTCCTTCTTACTTTAATTTTTTATATTGTTATTATTGTTGTTGTTATTATTAATTATTATTATTATTATTTCTTTCTTCTTCTTTTTTTTTTGCCAAGAATATATCGTTAAAATAAAGAAATAAAAAAAGAAGGAAGGAAAGAAAGAAAAGAAAAGAAAAGTAAAAGAAAAAGAAAAAGTGAAAAAAAGGAAGAGAAAAAAGTATATATATATAGAAGAAGAAGAAGATTAAAGAGTGATTAATTGTTTGGTTTCACGTTGTTAATGAAATTCTCTCAAAGTATCACAGTTCGGCACATCTCGCGAGAAATTACGGTATTACAGTGTGTAACATTAACACACGTTTGTTTGACGTCTGCTCTCAGTTTGTTCACTGCAGCGCGCTTTACTCTCTTGTCCGATTAACTAGACAGCTTTAAAAAGAAGAAAGAAAAAATAAATAAAAGAAAGAAAAAAAAAAAGAAAAAAAAAAGGAAAGGAAAACTAATTTGTATCCTTGTTAGCAAAGCTTATTAGAACAGGATATTGGAAAAGTTGGAGGTTGATTAAACATTTTATTTTATTTTTTATTTTTCTTTATTTCGTTTCATTTTTTATTATTATTATTATTATTATTATTATTATTATTATTTATTTATTTATTTATTTATTTATTTATTTATTTTGTTGTTGTTTCCGCTGTGTTTTTGTGATCAAATAACGAATATGTAACGTTTGCAAATTGGAATAATAACTATTCAAGAAGCTAAAACAAATAGAAAACATCGGTTAGCAATTTATGGTGAAATTAATTTTGTTCGGATCTTCTTACTTCAGATGAGTATGAATCATGTTGAAATGACAGCACTAAACAAATTTATATTATCTTTTATTAACTGTGATTTTGTAATGGTTGTGTGAGTGAAGTGTGCAAACTGCAGTCTATTCTAACCAGTTAATAACAAGAAAAAATACGTATTAGGTATTAAGTATTTGAATCCCAAAATGAATAAATGAATGATGGATGAATGATTGAATAAATAAATGAATAAATAATAACGATATCTCTACACCTTTTAAGATTAATCTTCTGTATGTATGTTGGTAAGGAGATAATTAAGTATATATATATATTTTTTTTTTTTCTGTCCTTCTACATGAAATAATAATTAATTTATTTACAATTTATTTCTGATATTTACCAAGATTTTCTAATATAATATAATATTTATCTTTCGGGATGCAAAAGTATTTGATGATGATACATTAATACAAATAACGGACATGCATTTTTATAGTATCTATCTATCTATCTATCTATCTATCTATCTATCTATCTATCTATCTATTTATCTATATGTCTGGTCTATTTGTCTATCTGTATTCGTCTGTTATTTATTTTACGTTGATTTAAAATATTTACCTTGATCGAATGTTCAGGTTTGTAAAGCCAAAACCTAGAATGACATTTGTTCTGTCTTCACACGCCATTGTTTTTAATTCATTACGTCATACCATTGTTGACGTCATCGTCATACCGTTGAAAAACCGAAACCGAACGAAAATTGACGAAAACGATGTACATTGGCTAATATTTATATATATATATATGATAACTGAACCATCAAAGCAAGTATTACGACAGATATGTTTTAACAATGGAATAAAACCTTTAGCTATATTTAACATTCTATTTTCACACAGCTCTTTCTTAAGCTGTTCAAATATACGGTATCACAGGCCAGTCATTTCAGTAGATTACATTTATTCTAGGACATCATATATTTTTATTGCCCTGCCACAGTGATGGGGCGAGCTTCGTGAGTATCACTTTCTCAGTTTCAGAGGGAAACAGGTCTCCATTAATTGGTTATCAAGCCAGAAACGGCCGCAGGCAATAAATAATTGTTAATAAAACGTCAGGCGTTAATAAAACATGTTGCTGTGTCCGGCCATTACTCGCTTTCAGCTTCGTGCTTTCAGTTCGGCTACAATATTCGATAATCGTGAACAGCGATGAAGTCTCCAATATGAAAGACTTCAGCCTTTATTGCTGGTTGTATTTCTTCCGAAATTACCCCCCCTCCTCCCCCCCACCCACCTCCTACGTTATCATTGTTGACCCGTCGACTTGTAACCATTTGTAACCGACGGTGTTCTTGTTAAAGGTCACTGAACTTGCAAGCAAATGGTTACGAAAAACTTTGTAAAATATATTTTTAACAAATAAATGTGCTTTAAAACAAAAATGATAAAAAGTAAACGGAGGTGAATGCTTGAGAAACAGACAAATGTATGTATGTGTGTATGTATACATGTATATGTTTATATATGTATGTATGTATATATATATATATATGTGTGTGTATATATGTATATATATATATGTGTGTGTTATATATATATATATATATATATATATATATGAATGTGTGTGTTTAGACACACACACACATATAAAGTTTACTGTATCATATATGTTTTGTACACACGGAAAGACAGAAAGTCAGACAGATATACAGACAGCAAGCTAGACTAACAGATATAACAGCACTGATTCAGATATTGATACAGTATATTTAATGAAAATCAGATATATAGTATTATTAAAGAAGCGATTTTAATTAAAAACGGAGAAGTTCGAGTGATCGAGTACGTGCTCACTTCGCGGTAATTAACCAGCCCAGTCTGACCCTTGCTACTGTAAATCCCGTGTCGAAATGCCAGTCACGAAACACCGTCAAGCAGCGCAAGCAAGACACATCTTCTACTTACAAATGAAGTAAAACAAACTGAGATGTGAATTCTGTTCTCAGGATTAGCTCATGAATATACAACTTTTGTCTTCGGTAATAATAAAGTGTGTCTGTGTTACTGAAATGTTGAATGTCTCAGTCGAAATTTAGAAGAAAAAAAACTTTGTTCTTTGTTTTGCAGAAAATTTTTTTTTTTTTTTTTTTCACAATCTTTTGAAAATTTTTTTTTACGAATTCTTATCGTCTCCTTGTTTCTATCTATTTCTATCTATTTATCTTATCTATCTATCTATCTATCTATCTATCTATCTATCTATCTATCTATCTATCTATCTATCTATCTATCTATCTATCTATCTATCTATCTATCTATATATATATATATATATTTATTTATATCAGAATGTCTCTCAATCTGTATATATGTATCTCTATCTATCCATCCATGCATCCATCTTTCTTTCTATCTCTGTGTGAGTGATTTTTTTTCTGTGACTTGTGTTACTCTGTCAACTCCTCTCTTTCCTAAATCTGCATCTTTCTGTGTTGTATGACCAACACATAACACAATATCTCTTTCCCTCAAAAAAAAATAAAAAAAATAAAAATATAAATAAATAAATATATCTAAAATAATATATATATATATATATATGTGTGTTTTATATATATCTATCTATCTATTTATACACACACACATATATATATATATATAGACAGATAGATAGAAACAAAGATAAATAAATATATCTATATCTATCTATCTATATATAAACAAACAACAAAAGAACAAATAAATAGTAAATAAGTAAAATAAAAACAAAAATAAAAATCGTGCTTGTGAACTTCACAACAAACGTAAACTGACGCAACGCCAAGCAAACACTTTAATTTCAATTTAAGTCTTCGAGAGCTCTGTAAAAACGAAATTCAATTTTTTCTTCTTCGTCTTCTTTCAGCGTCGAGAGAGGATTTTTCTGGAGTGCTGTGGAAGCTGATGTGCTCCTATCTCGTTCTTGGTTTCATCGGCTTCGTCCTCAT
>CM022666.1:16019271-16054271 GCA_012295275.1 Chrysomallon squamiferum
ACACACCGAAGTATCCGCCAGTAATAAAATATTTACATAACTTTTAGTTTTATGTGTATAAAGCGCTTGCGTGAGTATGGGTTAAATACGTTCTGTAGTATTCAGTTTTATACACGAAGAGTTTATTTGAAAAAACACTTTTAAAGAAAAAAAGGGAAAAAGTTCTTCTTCATAAGAGAACCAAAAATAGAAACAAAAGAAACTATTTATTATATTTTACACGCAAAGGATCCGATGCTTTAGATCAAATCAGAAATAAAAATCCTTTTTTGCGAAATATATTTGATTTGTTAGTTTTTCATTGCTTCACACACACACACACACACACACACACACACACACACACACACACAGAGAGAGAGAGAGAGAGAGAGCGAGAGGTATATATAATTCGAAAAAAGTTTTGGATGTTTTGAATGAGTAAATGAATGAATGAATGAATGAATGAATAAACAAATAAATAATAAAAATAAAAATAATAATAATAATAATAATAATAATAATAATAATAATAATAACGCCATTTCACACTATAAATAAAAATTCAGTCGTCTTTCACTACTGAATATCACGACTAGTTATATTTGTAATATGAGGTAGTGGTTAATCTTACACAGTGTAATACCGTAATTTCTCGCGAGAACTGCTGAACTGTGATACCTTGCGAGAATTTCATTAGCAACGTAAAACCAAATGTAATTAATCACTCTTTAATCTTCTTCTTCTTTTTTTTCTTTTCTTATTTTCTTTATGAAATTTTTCTTTTTATTTATTTATTTATTTATTTATTTATTTATTTATTTATTTAAGGAATGAAATTACTAAGAGCTAGAAGAATATATCATTAAAATAAACAAATAAATAAATATAATAATAATAATAATAATAATTAAATAATACATAAAAAAATATAATTATTTCTAAATGGTTTATATTTGCTTATTTATTTAAAATCAGAATCTTTCTGTCAGTATACATGAGAATGATATGAATTATTTCATTATGTCGTAATTTTTAAAATAATAAACAAATCGACTAACAAAATGACCTGCAGAGGTCAATAACTGAAATAATGTACAGCTTTCTTGTGCAGACGTTTCTAACCAATCAGCAGTTGTGTTTCTGACAGCTGTGTTCTGAAAAATTAAAATGTACCAGCATATTTATTTGCTTTTGTGGCACTTTTTAATTTTTTCATTGATAACGCTTTCTCTACTGGGTGGTTTTTCATGTGATTGTTAGCTGTTTTTATTTATTTTTATGGCGTAGCGTAGACATTTCTGACAATCTTTAGTCAAAGCTGACATGTATTGAGAGTGTAAAACTTAAAACCGCCACAGTGTGTGAGAATGAATTCAGTCGATGAGAAAACCACTGTGCATGGGTGTGTCAGTGGTTACCTGGGTGAGTCTGTTCCATACTCAACTGATAACATAATAATAATAATAATAATAATAATAATAATAATAATAATAATAATAATAATAATAATAATAATACCTGATAATAATAGAAATAATAAATAAACATCAACTTTCAAATTTGACTTCTAATACCAGTCGTCCTTCAAGATATGTTGTCATCATAAAACGTGTTGTGGGTAACACTGAATTTGCGGTTGTGTTGTTTGTCAGATTAATTCACTGTTATCATGTAACCATTCTCGACATCTAAAATAACTTTTAATTTTGACAATTGAAAATTTTTGTTATTTGAGTCCCTGAGCTTTTTAAAAATATTATATTATCACAGTTGTTCAGTTTTTATTAAACTTCATTTACACATCAGTGTCAGTATTTCTATCAGTTATTGCTAAATGTGTATTGAAAAGAAAGAAAGAAAGGAAAAAACATTCTACAAAATAAAAAATAAAAAATGTATCCGACAATACTATTTCGTTTGATTACAATGTAAACATTTGTGAAACTATTATACAACTATTTAAAACTTCATTTAACAACAGTGTAAATATTTCCAGCAGTAAATGTTAAATGTTTATTTAGAAAAGTAAATCTTGTTTGTATTTTTAGCGTGATTACAATGTACACAGTTTATGCTGTTTTCCTGTCGTTAAGCTGTTTAAAACGACATTTGATTTGCAGTGTAAACATTTAGAATTGCTTCTGTTTTGTATTTTACCTTTGAGTAGTCAGAAATTCATTTAATAACGATGTAAATATTTTCAGTAATTAGTTTATATTCCTAATAAACTATTTTAACAATCAGCAAATTAATTATTATTGCATTTTGTTACTTCTATTGATAATAATGAAAACATTTGCTAAAGACAGCTTCAACTGTAGATTGCTATCATTCAGAAAATTAAAACATCACCAGATAACAACATAAATACATGTCCAGCTATAATTACTTTGTTTCAGAGACAATTAACATTTGGTGCATGAATTATAATTTGATTATATTACATCTCTGGACAACTATAGACATTTAGGACAACCTTGGTTTTAGATTATTATATTGACTTCACCAAATTACATGTAAATATTTAGAACAATTAGTTATATTCTGATAAATTACTAGAGACTGATAAGTAAAATTATTGTTCTGGTATATTACTTCTGTTAACGAGTGTGTAAAGGCTTGTAAAGGAGTTGCTGCTCGTTCGTTTTAATTCGTTCTCTCGACAGCAGACTCCATTCCAGATAGCAATCATTGAACAGATCGAAACTTCATTTAATAACAATGCAAATATTTCTCTTCCATGGAACCGCTAACAGAGTGTAATGGAACTGTTATTGAATTACATTTCTTCGTTTTATCACGGTGTAAATATTTCTAACGAGCTCTTTTTTCAAATTATCATTGTCTACTAGATTAAAACATCACTTAAGAACAATGCAAAGGTTTCAGTTTGTTTTATGCTTCAAGAGATTTCCAGCAGTTTGTAAAGTAACTGTTATTGGATTATATCAGTTCTGCTGATAACAGTGTAAATATTTTTTCACCAGATCTTTATTAGAAGTAATGAAATAAACCCAGACAGAATGCGGCTGCAGTTTGTTGTCTGTGCTGTTATCTGTGTGACCCTTCACCACACACACCAAGTTAGACCAGGACGTGTAGCGTCGCGTGTTTAATGTGATCTCTGCGTGTTTTATCTGCTGTAAGGGTGTGCATAATAGTTATATATGAGTGTTTGTGTTGTGTTTGTGTGCGTTTGTGTGTGTGTGTGTGTGTGTGTATATGAGTGAGTATATTTTTTGTGTTTGTGTAAAAACACACACTTAAAACACACACACACAAACACATTGTATATGTGTATGTGTATTTATGTATACACAAACATACAGACACATATACAACACACACACACATATATATATATATATGTATGTATATGAGTAAGTGTATGTATTGTACATGTGTCTGTATTTGTGCTTGTATGTTTGTCTATGTATGAATGAGTATATGTATTGTGTACGTGTTTGCGTGGGTGTGAATATGTGCGTGTTTCCAGTGTGCAATGAGCAAAACGTGGTACACAGTATAACTGAGCCCACACTCAGACAGACACACTAAGTAATTTAATAAACGTACAAACAAGTTTTAGTTTTTACAGAAACCTCTGACTGACACCGTTAATAACAATGATAAACATCAGAGGATCTCCTCCCCCCCCCCTCCCTCCCCACCAGCCCATCCCCACCAGCCCAGTCCAGCATGATCTCAATTATTTCATTAGTGTTATAAATTTGATCAGTCTGCATCTGCTGACGTCTCGCCAGCTCAGATCAATAAGCTCGCGAGAACACCGGGCGTTCGCATGTTTCCCTCTCGATTCTTTCATGTCCAGCGTTAAGTAAAACATTTCAACAAATTTCTCTATTTTTACTGGCGCACCGAGTTCAGATGAACGGTAGTGAAATAATTAATAAAGTTGATCTTAGTAAAGGAAAAGTTTTTTTTAATTCAGTTGAGCATTCGTTGTTTCTTTTATTTGTTTATTGATTTTTTTTATTTTTTTTTTTTTTTTTTTATGGGTTTATTTATTTGTTAATATAAATATGTATGCAGTCCTTTAACTCTCCTTTCCACACCCTCCCCCCTCTCTCTCTCTCTCTCTCTCTCTCTCTCTCTCTCTCCAGTTCTAAATAAGTAAACATTCTAATTAATTAATAAAATTTAATAAATTAGTTCCAAAGATATTAAATAAAAAACAATATTGAAAAATAAAATTATCAAAATAATAATAGTAATAATAATAATAATAATAAATATAATAATAATAATAATATTTAATATTGATGGTGATGATGACGATAATAAATAAGAAAGAAAAAAGAAGATAAAAATAAAGAAACAAAACAAAACATAACAAAATAAAATAATAATAATAATAAAAAAAATTTAAATGGGAGAAAAAAGTAAGAAAATAATAATAAGAAGAAGAAAAAAAGTAAAAAAGAACAAACTAAAAACATTAAAATAATATCTTTTAAAAAGGAATGTAGAAGACCAAATACAAAAATGAATATTTATAATCACAAAGAGTCAGTTATGTATTGACAAAATGCCTATATATATCGCTTACATACTTTTTTAGATACAGGAACATGCGCGTGCATGCACATAAAATATCACTTTGATAAAAATAATAAAAATAAATATTGAAAAACCCAGATCACTATTTGTAGAACATCACTTTGAAACAAGATTACGTTGACTTGAAATAAATCAATATTTGTAGAAAATGATTCTAACTGAAAAAAAAAATCACTATCAGAAGAACATTTCATTGATTACACTAGATCACTGTCTGTTTGTAGAACACAGCCTTGACTGAAAATCAAATCACTATATCTGTTTGTAGACTAGAACATTTCTTTGATCAAAAATAGATTACTGTCTGTTTGTAGAAAATAACCTTAGCTGGAAATCAAATCACTATTTCTATTTGTATACTAGACCATGTGTTTGATTAAAAATAGATTACCGTCTATTTGTAGAATATAACCTTGACTGAAAATCAAATTATTATGTCTATTTGTAGACTAGAACGTTTTGTTATTATTAAAAATAGATCAGTGTCTATTTGTAGAACACAGCTTTGGTTGAAATCGCAATCAATCGAAAGTGATTCAGTCAGAAATAACTCGGAATATATTAGCGCTTTCCCAGAGTAACAGACGCGCAATAAAACTTTTATTTATTTGTTGATATTCCATATCTTAAGAGCGCATCTTGGTGGAGGAAATAACTCTCGTGTAATTTGACAAATGGACGCCGCGGAAGGCACTTTTCTATCTCATAAGCTAAAGATTCATCTTAAAAGCTAATCTCCAGTTATCAGCCATTAACTGGGCTTGCAAGCTTTTAATGGTTTCTGATGAATTAAGGAGAAGGGGGGAAATAACACAAATTGTTCAGATTAAATAATGTCGATTTTTTTTTTTTTTTTTTTTTTTTTTTTTTTCTTCCACTTTTTTTTTCTCTTCTCTATCTTTCTGACGGATTGACCTAAAAGCTGGATGCGCTCAAATATTGACAATCATGATTGAATGTAGTTTACAAGATTTGTAACTAGCCCTAGTATTGGTTTTTCTGTTGTTTTTTTTTGTGTGTGTGTTACCCTGAAGCTAAAATGTCGAAGTGGTTTGTGTTAATGTTGTAAGTGGACAAGTTGCTGTAAACGATTTTAATTAGAGGAGATATCTGGAACGGGATTTTCCAGACGTAATGGATTTCATTACTTGCTGAAAAGAAATGTGCCACTTTAAATATCAGTAAAAGATTTAGGTCAGAGTCTGATAAAATGTGGGATCAGACGAGAAGTGATTTCAACCTGGCTAAAATAATCTGCTTCGATTATGTAAAATGATTTAACCTTAATTTAGTTTTTTTTTTTTTTTTTTTTGACATTTATTAGAAAAAATGGCGAGTGTTTTTTGTTTCTTTTTATCAACTATTTTCATGGATTTTAACAAAACACAAAACACTTGCTTTCAGTTTTATTTAAACAATTTATACTTGATTTACACACAATCTCTCTGTCTGTCTGCCTTTCATACATATGTATATATGTGTGTGTGTCTGTTTATATACGTATCTGCATATATGTGTATGTGTGTGTGTGTATATATATGTGTGTGTGTGTGTTTGTGTGTATATATGTGTGTGTGTGTATATATGTGTATATATGTGTGTGTGTTGTGTTTGTGTGTATATATGTGTGTGTGTATATATGTGTATGTGTGTGTATGTGTGTGTGTGCCTCTGTGTCTTTTTACCTAACACCTCCACCTTCTCTCTCTATGTATGTTTGTATGTATGTATGTATGTATGTATGTTTGTATGAACACACACACACACGTGCACATGCACACTGTGATGTGACAAACAGCAGAAGCCACACATCGCGTCTGTCTGTCTATGTATGTATGTATGTATGTATGTATGTATGTATGTTTGCATGAACACACACACACGTGCACATGCACACTGTGATGTGACAAACAGCAGAAGCCACACATCGCGTGTCTGTCAATGTATGTATGTATGTATGTATGTATGTATGTACGCATGAACACACACACACGTGCACATGCACACTGTGATGTGACAAACAGCAGAAGCCACACATCACGTGTCTGTCTATGTATGTATGTATGTATGTATGTATGTATGTATGTATGTACGCATGAACACACACACACGTGCACATGCACACTGTGATGTGACAAACAGCAGAAGCCACACATCACGTGTCTGTCTATGTATGTATGTATGTATGTTTGTATGAACACACACACACGTGCACACTGTGCTATGACAGACAGCAGAAGCCACACATCACGCGTGTTCTGCTCTGACACAAGGCGTCTGTCTCTCTTCCTAAGTCAGCCATTATTGCTGGCGATCTCTGGAGAGACTCGAGGTTGAAATTTGATTGTTTTCGCTGGAACATTGCGATCATTAGAAAATTATTTGTCTTCTTATCTGTCTTTGCAGAACAATGACGGATGTCTTCCCAACGGCAACCAATGGTTTCGGAAATTCCTCTCTGCTTACTGCAAGGTTGGCGTGTGCTATCAGTTGATAATCACCAGTTTGCTGTGATCTGGGCTTTGTCTGTTTGTCTTTGTATTCACTTTGTCTCTTCTCGTTTTTTTTTTTGTTTTTTTTCTCTCCTTATGTTGATTGATATGTAACTGCTGTTTTTTTGTACATACTGTCTGTTCTTTTTTTTTTTTTTTTTTTTTTTTTGCAGACGTCATCACAAAGTACTTTTACAGATACATGCATACAACACAGACACATACTGCATGTGCGTGTGTGTGCGTGTGTGTGTGTGTTTATCATTCACTATTTACAGCATCCCCACACACGTACAGATGCACGCACAAACACATCCGCACACACTTACTTTCTAAAATAGGAATCATATTGTGATTGATTTATTCTCTTAAGTTCTTAAGTACGCTTAATGATTGATGATATTTACTAGTAACTTCTTACGTTACTAAACAACGAATTGTATTTACAAAAACATCTTATTTTTATTAAATAAACAATCATATTTAATAATAACTTCTAAATAAATACTAAATGAAAAAACAGAATTACCAATGCCTTCTAATATTATAAAATAACGAATTGTATTTTCTAACATCTTATTATGTAACTAAATAATCAATCTTTTTACTTATAACATGTTTCAGTAACAAATCATATATCATAACAAACAATTAATACTACAAAAATGAATGATTATATACTAAATATCTAATACTAAATAACTAATTATATTTATTAAAAACGTCTTTCATTAGTAAATAACCAATCACATTTACTAAAATAAAAAAACCTTCTTATTTTCTGTGAATGACGAGTCTCTTTGTCACCACGAGTTAGGATGTTGCCTTGTTTCAAAGTTGACGAATCATACACCGCTGGTTTCTTCTCTGTTATTTTTCTTTCTTCCAGATGGTTATGAATCAGATGAATCAGCTTGCAGCTAACAAAACATTCAAACTCCTTGTGCCTCTTCTGGTCTTCACCGGACTCCAGCAAGGCTTCATGTTTGCTGACTTCAACCAGGTGAACTTTTCTTTCTGTGCTGACCTGTGTAGAAACCTCTCCAACACTTTTCTAAAATTCTCCAGTAACACACATAATTCATTACTCATATTACTTCGTTGTTTCTGCTGTTTCTGCTGCTACTACTGCTATCATTAATACTATCATTACTACTACTACTACTACTACTAGTGCTACTACTAGTGCTACTACTATCACTAATAATGCTGCTACTAGAATCACCATCATCATCTTTATCAACTAAAGCATCTTTTATTACCATTACTATCACTATTACTGTTTCCACAAATTTCTGTCATTTCTACGACGGTTATGACCGTAATGGTATTAATGATGACAACGACGACGACGACAACAACAATAATAATAATAATAAAAATAATAATAATAACTACAACAACAACAATAATAATAATATCATCATCATCAACAACAACAACAATAATAATAATAATAAGAGTGACAATTACTGTGATAATCACTGGAACGAGATAACTATTAAGATGATGATAATAAAATAGTATTGTTAAGATGTTTTTTTTTTTCAGTATTACGTGACGTGTTCACTCGACATCAAATACGTCGGCTACATCATGATCACAATGGGCATAGCGAGCATCATCAGTACAATCATAGTAGCGCTCACGTCAAAGTGGCTGCCCAGGGAAGTCGTGCTTGGATTTGGAGGAATTATGCACATTGCCTTGATCATAGGACTGCTCATCTGGATTCCGGAAAAAAGTCCTCTGTTGTTTTTCGTGTTGGCGGCGGTTTGGGGAATTTGTGACGCAGTCTGGCAAACACAGTGCAACAGTGAGTTTTAATACTGTATAACTGAGTATTAATATTGTATAACTGAGTATTTATATTGTATAACTCAGTATTTATATTGTATAACTTAGTATTAATATTGTATAACTGAGTATTAATATTGTATAACTCAGTACTTATATTGTATAACTTAGTATTAATATTGTATAACTGAGTATTAATATTGTATAACTAAGTATAAATATTGTATATCTGATTGTTAATACTGTATAACTGAGTATTAATATAGTATAAATGAGTAATAATATTGTATAACTGAGTAATAATATTGTATAACTAAGTATTAATATGTATAATTAAATATTAATATTGTATAACTCAGTACTTATATTGTATAACTGAGTATTAATATTGTATAATTGAGTAATAGTATTGTATAACTAAGTGTTAATATTGTATAACTAAACATTAATATTATATAACAGTTAGTATTAATATGGTATAACTTAGCATTAATATTATATAACAGTTAGTATTAATATGGTATAACTTAGTATTAATATTGTATAACGGAGTATTGATATTGTATAAGTGAGTATTAATATTGTATAACGGAATATTGATATTGTATAAGTGAGTACTAATATTGTATAAATGAATATTAATATTGTATAACGGAATATTAATATTGTATAACTAAGTGTTAATATTGTTTTTTTAATTATTATTATTAACAGTATTAATATTGTATAACTTAGTATTAATATTATATAATTATTAGTATTATTATTGTAGAACTTAGAATATTATTATTTATTATTATTATTATTATTTATTACTATTATTATCATTTATTATTATTATTATTATTATTATTATTATTATTATTATTATTATTATTATTATTATTATTATTATTATTATTATTATTATTATTATTATTATTATTATTATTATTATTATTATTATTATTATTACTATTATTATTATTATTACTTCAGCTCTGATATGTCTCACGTGCACGGATGACCCGGATATGGCGTTCGCTAATCATCGCATGCTGCAGAGTCTGGGGTTGACGATCGCGTTTTTCACGGGAACGTTTATGTGTGTGTCCGCCAAGTTGTACATGCTAATGACGTGCCTCGTGGTCGCCATCATGTTCTACGTCCTCGCCGAGTACCACGTCAGACAGGGCAACGAAGACGACGACGACGTCTTTGAAGAACAACCGGCGTGATTCATCATTTTCTTTGTTTTAAATACTCAGCTATCAGTTAACAAAGAAAAGTGAAACTGTTATTTTAACTTTTTGTTTTATCATTCTCACCCTACTTTTTGTTATTTCATTCTTTTTCTCTTAATTAATCTGGGTTTTTTTGTGAAAGAAAGAAATACTGAATTACAATACAAATTAGCTTTTATTTAAAATACGTTTATTAACACTCAGTGACGTCATTTTGAGTATGAAGTGTGATGGATTCGTATAGCGATCTGCCTGGATTAGTGAGAACTACGTAACTGATTAGTTAAGAACATTTTTTTCTTGTTGTTATTAATCAATCTTTTTCTTAAGGACAATTATCAGCATATTCTTTAAGGACTGAATAGTTAGAGATATCATCATTTATTCTTTTACAACTGTTTTCAGTAATACTTATTTATCTATCTATTTATTTGTTTATTTGTTTTACTTTCTTATTTATTCTTTTTGAACAATTAATGAAAATCATTTCTATACGTCTGTTTGATTGTATAACTCTGTATGTATGTACGTATATCTGTATGTGTGTGTATATATGTCTATGTATTTAAGTGTGTGTACGTTTGTGTTTGTGTGTGCGTGCGTACGTACGTATGTGTGTCTGCATTTATATATATTTCTTTTAAACACAGTTCACCATTACCTTCGAGAAACATCAGATGAAAACCAGTCAATATTTTTATTTAATGGCAGTGGTTGTCATGGAGATGTGGACCTCCTAACTTCTAGTTGTGATTTCTCTTTTTGTGTAATTAAATGAGCAGTCACAGGAATATGAAAACACGCACACTCAGACTATCATACATTTTATTACTTCAGCACTGATAAACACAGTCATCTTTTGAACAGAAGACAGAGTATTTAATTAACATATACGTAGATAGGTCATCAAATACAATAACAGATATGTGCTCTGTTATAATCTACACATACGTAGTGTAGATATGCACTGTTGTAGATTAAAGGTTTTCATGTATCTCAGGACTGGACTATAATAGGATCAAATCCTCTTTAGTAAAAGTATTTATTTATTTATTTATATAATTGTTATTGTTGTTGTTATTATTATTATTATTATTATTATTATTATTATTATTATTATTATTATTATTTATTTGTTTGTTTGTTTGTTTGTTTGTTTGTTTGTTTGTTTGTTTGTTTGTTTTTTGGGGTATTTTTTTTACCCCATTCCAGTATGAACTTACAGGCCATAAACTTACAAGATTTTTATGATAAGCTATGTCTTGTAATTTACGTAATTCCGAGCTGTCATGGGATCGATTCCAACTAGTGGTTTCAGCCACAGCTAATATACAAAACCAAGACTCATGTTCTTCCAAATAATTCTACAACTCACTAACAGACTTAGAAAAACCGCAGTCTTTGCTGAATCTTGTAAACAAGACCAAAGGTATCTGAACATTCAAAGGACTTTAAAAAATGTCAGTTTTATTTATAGCAGGTGATAATTATCATTTTCTTTTATTATAATTTATATGAATGATATACTATCTTTACCTCATTATTTACTTCAACTTCCAGTTTTTAATTTATTGTTGTTGCTGTTGTTCTTGTTATTATTATTATTATTATTATTATTATTATTATTATTATTCCTATTATTGTTATTACTGTTAATATTAGTGTTATTATTATTATTATTATTATTATTATTGTTATTATTATTATTATTATTGTTATTATTACTTCTACTACTACTACTACTAGTTCTAATATTAATTACCTCATGTTTGTAAGTTACTTAAGTTAACACAAAATGTATTAGATTATGAAATGTATAGTATCAATGATTCTTTAATTTTCAGTCACTGGGAACCAAACAGTTTTCTAACAGACAGATCCTTTGTTCGTGTGTTTGTGAATATTAACAAATGTAGACAAGAAACGCGTTGATAAAAGGAGTCTGAATGTTGAAAGTGACGTCATTATTCTGTAATCATTTCTTTTTAAATTATTAACTCATGAATACAGTTCTAAATATCTTCATTGTCTGTTTTCTTTTCTGGAAAATTCTGAGAAAAAATTCTTTAGTTTTATCCAGACCTGTGTACATTACTTGTGTAAAATAACGTAAATATTTCCTTTTGATTTAAACATATCTTTATACATTTTTGAAATTTACGTATATATATATATATATATAATTCCATGCATATATCTATACACTGCTTATATTTACATCAATATAGCCTGCCTTTTGTTTTATGTACACCATTATGCATTATTTGCTAAAGATTAGGTAAATATTTCCTTTGCTTTAAAACATCCTAAGTACTTCGTATAAAGCAAACATTGTGTTGCTACTAGAAGATGAAAGATTTATTATTTTTACATAACAAAAGATTTATCACATTTTTATCTATATATTTACCTGACCTAGAAGGAAGTCTAAGAATTATAAATCCAGCGAAAGTTATCCGCTGTTGTCATACGGTTGTCTAGTCCTTGTTTATATCTTCTTTACCTTTCTTTCTTTTTCTTTCTTTCTTTCTTTCTTTTTTGACTGGGAACAAGGGATGATTTATGCGGATCTTTTTTATAGACAGGATAGCACGTACCATGGAATTTGAAAAATAATCAGAAGTTTACTATCAAGAACAGACATTTCTTTAATTTATCGTAGATTCTAAAACAATTTAACAGTCCGAAAACGATATTTTTATAATTCATTATTATTATTATTATTATTATTATTATTATTATTATTATGTTAGTCTATCAAATAATATTAATAATAATAATAATAATAATAATAACAACAACAACAACAACACAACAACAGCAGCAATGACAACAACAACAACAACAACAACAATAATAATAATAATAATAATAATAACAATAACAATAACAATAACAATAACAATAACAATAAAGAAATCAAGAAAGAAAACAGAAAGAAAAAAATAAAGAAGAAGAAAAAAATAAATAAAAAATAAAAATAAAAATAAACTCCTCCATTGAAGTCGAGACGGCAAGGAACGTTTATGAATTAAGTTCGTTGACGCCTCGCCCGGACATGAAAGCTGACAAACGGGAGAGGGTGTTGTCGCTAATCTAATTCTCCTCACAGCTCGCTAATTGATTATGACAGCCCGACATGTCACCGCAAACATCGCTTCAAATATTGATGGCTTTTATCCAAGACGATTCGCGCACCGGATTAATTTTAAAAGGGCAAAGACAGGAATCGGACAAACAAATTGAAATGGAGCCAAAGCGTGCGTACGTTTATGATTCAATATTGATAGTTTTGATGGAGAACCGCGAGCTTAATTAAAATCTCTGTGGAAATTCGGAAAAGTCTGTTGAAACAATTTGATGGATTCTTTTGTATTTTTGTATTTTTTATTTTATTTTTTTTTTTTTTTTTTTTTTTGTTTTAACGTCAGTGTTGATGACGTTGGCGTTCAAACACAGTGCCAAACGGAAACTGAACAATAAAACATAATAATAATAATAAAAAAAATAAATTAAAAAAAAAAAAAAAAAAAAAAAAAAAAATGAATTACGATTTGTTTTCAGAATCATGTAAAATATGAATGATTTTCTTCTTTTATGATTTTTTTTTTATTTTTTTTATTTTATTTTATTTTATGATTTTTTTTTCGATTCGTTAATCATATCTGTGGATATTTTTTGTGTTTGTTGCTGTTACTCAAACTGAAATTCAAAATTCCTGGCTTAAACTCGGGTAATTTATTTATTTATTTATTTATTTTTTTTTTTTTTTATATTTGCTTTAAGTTTTAATTATTTATTTATTATTATTTTTTTTATTTATGATGATGATGATCATCATATTATTACAAACTAATTTACTATAACTATTACAATTACAACAACCACTACTACTACCACTACCACTACCACTACCACTACTACTACTACTACCACTACCACTACCAATACCAGTACTGATACTACTAAAAAAAACTAATCAATAATAAAACGTAATAAATAATAATAATAATAAAAATAATAATAATAATAATAATAATAATAATAAGAAGAATAATAATAAGAAGAAGAAGAAGAAGAAGAAGAAAAAGAAGACTGATACCATAGGACAAAAACAAATATTTTTTGAACAGATTTCTCTTTAATAAGTTAAACAAAAGTTGTTGTTTCTAAATTAATATAATCTTTTAGAACTTTTTTTTTTTGATGCTTATTAAAAACGAAACAATATTAACAAATAAAAGACATTCCATTTTTGAATGATTAAAAATTTTAAAATCAGATAAAACAAATTGATAAATGAATGAAAATAAATTTATAAAACAATAAAATAAAAAAATAAATAAATGAAATGAATTTAATAAACAAAGAAACAAACAAGAAAACAAAAAATGAATTATAAAAATAAAAAATAAATAACAAAATTTAATAATAAAATAAATAAAGGAACAAATTTAATAAACAAATAAAAAATTAAAAAGAAATAAGTCATTTTGAATTCAAAACAACTATATAATATGCAAACTGAATGTTAAATTATTCACAATATAATGGTAATAATAATGATGATGATGATGATGATGATGATGATAATAATAATAATAATAAGTAAATAAAATTTAATATAATTTAAAATTAAAAAAATAAAAATGTTATTAACGGGAAAGAAAAAAGCATGGATTGTTTTCAACTAAATAAATAATAAAAAATAATACTAATAAAATAATAAAATAAAATAAAAAATAAAATAATAATATATATAAACAATGAAAAGAAAAAAAAAGAAAATTGTATATATTATTATTAAAACACTGCTTAACAGATTGTCAGTAGCAGGATGTATTTTTAACACTGTTTAGTAATTTAGATATGACAGTGACGAGTTTATACTGAAAATTAAATTCTCCGCGATTTAATTTTTACTTAATCAACAGAACTTCAGTACACAGTGAAACTTGAGAACTAATTACAGCAGGGACAAAGCAAAAAAGTTTGTTTGGATTAAATTTCAGTATTTGATAAATAACAGGATGGTTCAAATCATTGTTTTTGAGGTGGGATCTGATTTCAAGAAGTTTACTGTTGTTGATTTTGTGATTATTACACTGTAGTGACACCTACTATATAAAACAGTGTGCATATTTACCAGAAGTGTTTGTATACAAAATATGTTAAAAAGACAAAAACACATGACAAAAGTGTAAATTTTTCTAAATTTTATTTGCAAATAACACTTTCATACAGAATGTAATATCAACCGGTTTCGTTTTTGAAATTTGATTCAAACACTTAAAACGTGAAGATAAATAATTTTTAAGTGAAGATGGTTTTACTTAAACAACTCTATAAATATGTGTTTAATAACGATGATTCCTGTGATAGAAGAGTCAAGATGAAGTCACATGACCTGATACGTGTTTTGGAGTAACGCACAAACAAATGTGTATAACAGATGAAATGATATGCCAAATGATGATCTCACATGTTTGTGTTTGCAGGAGACAAAACCAGTCCAGCATTGTAAACAACCAGGTATAGTTAAACATCTTTATTTGTGTTTGGTAAGTGAAAAAGATAATCAAACATGAACATATTGTCTGTAACAGAATACAATGATATTCGTGAATAGCTAACACTGTGAACCTATTTGCTGAAAGACAAACACGTTTAAACGTTTAACTAACATATTTAGTTTTGTTTGCAAATAAAAGTTAATTGAACAGAAGCTTTAAAGGACAAGTGGTTATTTGATGATCTGAACAATCTGTTTTCATAAAAAAACAAATTTGCATAGTAAACCACACATACAGTTATTTAGTTATGAAGAAAGAAAGAAGAAATAATAATAATAATAACTTTTTGTTCAGTTTACTTTGTAACAAACTCATGTTGACAAAGCAAATTTTTTTTCCCTAAAAGACAAAAATAAAAATTGAAAAAGTAAGAGAAATCAATTAACTTACAAAACAAATATTTACAAAATATGATTTTTCTTTCTTTCTTTTCTTCTTTTCTCAGTACTTTCTTCATCAAATAATAATGAAAATAATTTAAAAAAAAAATAAAAAAAATAAGAATTTCAAACATTATTTGTTTGTTTAGTTTTACTTGTAAGTTTGTATAAAAAAAAAAAAAAAAAACGTCACTTGAAAATGTGACAAATAAAAACAAAATCATATAATTTGAATACGGAGTAATTTTATCAAACTTTCCAAAAAATTAAAGAAACACAAATAAAATCATAACAGAACAATAATAAAAGAAAATATTTGTCAATAATAATTAAATTATTATTTTTTAATTTTAATTTTTGTTTCCAAACAAAACTAGTATGCAATTATTTCCTCTCATTTTTCATGAAACACTAAAATGCTTTCTTTCTGATTTCTTCTCTGTAAAGTTCACAATCAAGTCTGACAAAGATGAAAGGTAAACTCATTTGTTTATCTCTTTCCTGACCTCCCTGAAGTCAAAAAACCGGTTTTCACCTCAGCATTATAGCACCACAGTAACAGAAATTACAACAGAACAGATATTCTGTGTTGTTTTCCTCCACCTAACTAGCAGCATCAGCCTATGGAGAGGTCTTCCAGTTCACTGAGGAGAGCTTCTTCTGTTTTTAACTTCTGGAGCTGAGAAAGAAACAAGATATTTTGGATTATTTGGGTTATATTTGCTTATATATCTAAATTTTTAATTTAAAAAAAATATTTTGATTACTGGCAGAGGAGATTTACTTTTTAAATAAACAACTGCTGATTTACAGTGGATGTACATTTGACATCTTTCAGTATACTACATTTATTTTAATAATAATCAAAATACTAATGTATTATTGCTTACTAGATTTTTCTAATGTTGTACAGTATACTAGATGTGTTTCAAAATCAGTCTATACTAGATGTGTTTCTAATGTTGTCCAGTATACTAGATGTGTTTTAATGTTGAAGTATACTAGATGTGTTTCTAAGGTTTGTACTAAAACATTTGTAATGTACAGTGTATTTTGATGACGTTTGTCGCTATGGAGATGAAAACCAGTCTTACATCGTGGCTCTCTGTTAGTGAGTGTTAGAAGACACATTCAGGATTTGTATAAAACATTTGTAACATATTTATAACAGTCTAGTAACAGACATACATTAGTAATAGTCATACATTTGCAATATACATTTGTAACATACACATTTGAAAGATACATATAATACACATACTAGTAACATACCTACACTAGTAATACACATACACTAGTTACACATTCACTACACATATTCACATACACCTGTTACATGCACTAGTAACTCAGATAAACTAGTTACACTAGTCACATACATGCACTTGAGACAACTGATCTGTGCTGTCTGTTAAAAGTAATCAATATCTGCACTAACAAGATGGTTTTTAGTTGAGGAAGACTGACCTCTGACCTCTCACACAGTGGAAGATGTAGCTGGTAATTACACTATAATAATATTTTAAGATTTCTTCTGTACACAAAGTGAGGGTTTACTTAGATGTAAGAGTTAAAACAGGTTGATGTTAGTAATGGGTTTAAATTTCCTGGAATGTATATGCTTGTTTTGAAAATGTGCAAGTGTGTGTGAATGTGGTGTGTGTCAATGTATCAGTGTGTGTCTGTGTGTGTGTGTATATGGTTTAGATATGGGTCAAATTTAAATTCAACAGTTTAAACCCAGAAATCTTGACTATCAACTTTTACAAAATTCTACAATAGGTAAAGATTTTTTGAGGAGTCCTGTTTGGAATGGGAAACAAATTTCTTTTCAACTGGGAAGATCAATAGTTTCTAAATAAAAGGATTCTGATGGGGTTCTTAAAAATACATGAAAATAGCTACTGAAACCACTTTCACCCTGTCAGAAGTTTTATTTTGAAATGACAGAGTGATGTTCTAAGAAAAATAACCTGGTGGTTGGAACAAGTTAAAGAAACAGCTGTACTGACACATGTAATGGCTTCAACTTGTCACAAACTGTCTAACAGCAGTTTAAATAATTTATAAACCTCTGAGTATTGACAGAAGAGAGGCAGACGATGCTTGAGGTGACAAAGAAACTTTCCAGACGGGACAATCAAACCAGGCAATTAAATCAAATCAGTGTTGATGCAAATGAATTTGTTTCCCAGACTGGTGCTGCTTGTTTTCAAGGAGGAAAGTAAGACAAACATGATGCAAATGAATTTGTTTCCCAGACTGGTGCTGCTTGTTTTCAAGGAGGAAAGTAAGACAAACATACACATGTAAATTAATTTGTTTCCTGGTCTGGTGTATTAAATTAAAAATAAACATGTTAAACTGAAATTATTTTAAAAATTTGAAAATATATTCTTGATCAGCTTTTGTCATGTTTTATTTAAGAAAACAAGTTAGTAAATTTTCTACTACTCTTACTACAATTGTTGGTATTATTAGTAATAACAGTACTACTACTACTACTACTACTTCTGCTGCTATCTCTGCATCTACAACCACAACCCATGCTGCTGCTACTACCACTACTATTACTAACAATAACAGTACTAATAACTTACTGTTGTTTAAGTAATTTCAGCTGTTTTATAATCAAATATGTTTGAAGTACAGCGTGGATGTGGGACTTGATATTTAAACTACAGTGGCAAGAAAATTATCATGACAACTACTAGGATGATTTAAGAGATGTTTTACACTGGCCACAGAATTATTATCACAAGCAAGAGAGAGTTTGACTACAGTATCCAGAAAATTACTTTAACAAACAGTAACTACTAAGGTGTTGTGAAGATGGTTAAAGAGAGGACCAACCTGATTAAGTTCCAGCTGTTTCCCTGCTTTCTGCTGTTCTTTGAGCTTCTCTATCTGCTGTAACTTCTGAAAACAAAACAGTAACAATCACACACATCACCAAGTAACAGTTTAATACAAAACAGTAACAATCCCACACATCACCAAATAACAGTTTAATACAAAACAACTCAATTAAGTACCATAACAGACAATAGGGAGGGTAAACAATTTACTTGTTCAAATCGGAGAGAAAGAAGAATGAAACTTTTTCATATTTCACTGTAACACTAATTACTCACCAAAGGTAAAAGATTGAGTAAATTTGCCATGTGAGTAGTGTGATTTACTCACTCAAATAAGAAAATGAGTGAAATGATATAAAATGTTCTGTTAGTGATGCTAATTACATATTTGAAAACAAAGGTAAACATGAAACTGAATGTATTTTTTGATAAATCTGTTCTATAAGTTCTGACAAAGAACTGTTAGAACAACCCAACTGACACACTGGAGGTTTGATCCAGCAAACCTTCATGTCTCAGGAAACATTAAAATTACCAAACTAAAGCCCACATCAGGATGTTTACTTGAGAGGCATCAAAGCTGTGTAAACAAACGTATCCAGCAACAGATAACAAAAAAAAAATAATAATAATAAAAATAATAATAACAAGGGTTAACATTAAAAGTTAATTTCAGGTACTTAACAAAGAGAAATGATGCAAACAGTTCTCACCTTTTTAAGATTTTTTATTTTCTTCAGTGTTTCTGGGTCAGCGTTGTTCAACACTTCGGAGGAAACCGACCGCGTTGCTGGGTGAACAACTTCTGGGGCAGCAACAGCTGGTTGGCTCTCCTTCTGAAAAATAACCAATCACATTTCATGCTACTTTGGAAGTATAATACATAAGTCCAATCAAATGTTTCATTACAAAATAACAGAATATACAGGTATCTAATACATCTTTTTTTTAAGTGTTACATTTAACAAGCTGTTGTAAAGGATAAATATTTAATATTTAAATATTGTTTATTTGTAACCAATGTAGAGGATTTAACAAATAAAAAAAAAAAAATAAAATACAATAAAATAAAACCAAAACGTTAGCTTTTTTGTGTGCACATTTTTAAAAACAAGAATATATATATATATATGTGTATATGTGTATGTGTATGTGTATGTGTATGTGTATGTGTATGTGTATGTGTATATATACATATACATGTATACATAAAATAAAAATAAACACCTCTTCGACAGCTTTTGCTTTTTTTGCTGCTCTTTTCTTCTGATTCTTGGTGAGTGGTTTGTCTGAAAACACCAAACACACAAACACTGTACAATATGTGTGCGCTGCATGCAACATATCTTGACATCACACTAGCTATGTACTACATACATACAGCCATCACTCATAATATTTCAAACTGAACTACCTTAATAAATATATATTTTTTTATACAGATTTCATGCTGCTATAAAGAAATAAATGTATGAAAACAAAACATTACTGCAAAAATAAAAAATAAAAAAAAAAAAATGAAAATTTTTTTGAAAAAACAAAACTAATAAATAAATTAAAACAAAACACCCCAAAAAAATAACAACAATAGTACTGGTGTTTAAATGACACTGCAGTTTCCTGATATTTTTATCTTTACACAGTCCAAAGCAATATTTGTAGTAATGAATAACAACATATCAAATATGTAATTAACTGGTTCTAAAATAAAAATGGTGTTAAAAGAAAAAAGCTGACAAAAAATATGAAATAAGTAAGTATTTCAAAACATTAAGTTAAGAAAATGAGATCAAAGTGGAATGGGTCAAGGTCAGGTTGATGGTGACTGAAGGTGAAAATAAAGGTGTGACAGTAACAAGGTGAAGATCAAAGTGATGTTTTGGTGACTGTGAAGGTAAACAGACAGGTGAGGTGAATGTGTGTACCTGGGTCTACAGCTTTCATGTTGGACGGAGGCTCTAATTCGTCCAGCGGTTTGCTCGCTGGTTTATCTCGAAGACCAGGAGGTCGGTACACAGCAACTTTACCTGAAGACATTTTTTTTTATAAAAATTAATTTAGAAAATAAAACAATCACATGCAGCAAACAATAAACTTAATATTCAATCCAAAACAAAAAAATTAAAAGAATCACGCATATCAGTAAACTAGATATTCAATTAATAAAAAAATTTAAATTAAAAAATGTGAAGATAAAAGACATTACTGCAACATGTTATGACTGAGTAATGCAGTGTAGAGAAACAGTTATCCTGACAATTTATTGAAGGGCAGATGTAACCACAGAAAACACTGCAGATCTAAGCCTGGAGAATAGTCACAGTAAACACATTTTACTTAGTTATTGTTAAGAAAAAACACACTGACCATAAAATTAAAAAAAAAAAAAACAAAAAAAAAAAAATAATATCAAAACTCCCAACACATAAAAACAACAACAAAAAAAAAAAAAAAAAAAAAAAAAATATTTTAAATGAACGTGTAAAACTCTGCCCCACACAGAGACTCACCCATCGGCTGCTGCACCCCCTCCACAGATTCCACCGGTCTGTACCTGACAGGTTTCTCAGGGTAAACCCCGGGCAGGGCAGGCTGCCACGCCACTTCCCACAGTTCCTTGCCCTGTGTCGTGCTGCAGTGTGACAGGGTTGTTCCTGTGTAGTGCCAGATCTTGTAACTGTAAACAAAAGTTAAACATCAACTTTTAAATACGTGATTTTTAAATATCAGTCTGTCACAGTGTGTGTGTGTTTGTCCTAAGAAATAGTCAATATCCACTGGTGTGTACCATGAATAATAAAGTCTAATAAAATCATTTACATGTACAAGTTTATTATTTTATTTTTTTAATAACCAATCATTGTTCATGATAAAGTGTAACTTTGTTATAAAACATCTGAACATTTGTTAAAAATCACAACATTCCCATTTTTCTGAACGTCTATTGATAACATCACTAAATATATGACAAAACCATGGCTGTGTATATCTGAATGTGTGAAACATTCTTTCAAGCAAACTGATCCATACTGTGTGGAATTATGTGATAAATTTCAAAACAATTGAAGCCAAAATGATTATTTAAATGTCCTCTGTAGTTGCTATACATTATTAATAATTAATAATATAATAATAAAATTAAATAAATATAAATAAATATAAATAAATATAAATAAATAAAAATAATTTTAAATATATGTAATATATTTAGGCTATTTCTTCCTATCATAAAAGATTTTCTTTAATATCACATTTTGTAAATGTGTAAATACCATGCTTTAACACTGATAACAAAAACAAAATAGTTTAACAAACATTTAACCACTCACCTACATGTTTCAAATTAATGTTTATTAATTAGCATTACGGCTACCAAATGAAATTACTGTCACAAATCCATAACTACTTGCCTAGGGAGATCAACATACTCTCCTTGAGAAGAACAGGACAGCACTTGCCACCATCATTTTTTTTAGCATTGATAAACCAGCTGAATAGAAAGGTATACAGTCAGATATAACAAGGAAGAACTGGTCCCAGTACCTATCAGACCTGTATTTACTGTGACTGCATCACTTACCAGTTTCCTACTCGTAACCGTGGAGAGCAGGTTGCCGTGACGAAATGCTCGCCGTCTGGGTGCCACATGAACATGGTTGTGTCTGGAGCCTTCGTCTGGCAGATCAGCTTCTTCTGCTTCATGTCCCAGAATTCCAAGTTCCCGCTCAGATTGCCAAACCCAGCCAGACACAGAAGTGACCAAGTTAAAGAAAGAATCAGAGATTTTCAAACTTTTGTTTGGTCTTTAAATAAACACTGTTTTAACTTTTCATAGTGTAGTTATATTAACAATGATGACGATGATGAGCATAAAGTGATTATGATGACAGCAGATTCGAACAGCATGTATATTTTTAAAATCCTCTCATCTTCAAGCTACATTATATAACTCTTCAACACACATTCATTCTTTTTCTTGAATACAGATGCACATGTACACACACACACAAACCAAACAGAGATTTCACTGCATTAATACACATACAAATGCTTTTTTTTCTGTTTCTGAAAATACTGGTCACAAAACAAGTTAAGACAGAATTGACTGTTTTGCTGTTAAATAAAAGGATATTGTTTCCGTGACTGTTGTACCAAACGAGATTCCTTGGTCCTGTGCCGAAGTCAAACAATGACTCACATTTCAGATTAAACACAGTCACCTTGGATGGCATGTCTTGTACAGTTAAGGAAAAATTTCTAAATTTACATTAACACAAGTTTCTTATAAGAAAAAATCAATGATTTATTAGTATATAAATATATATATAAAAATAAACTTATTAGACTGAAATTAAGTTAAAAACACATCAATCATTAACAAACAGTATACAAGTTAGAATCCACACAAAATGAAATATTTTTATTTACTTTTAGAAAAACAAAATTTATGAACACTGCATTTATAAAATCATTTATTTTCTTAATTTTTTTTTAATGATTTCTAGACCACTTTGTATATCAAAAGTTTTATTTTTATAATAACCTTATAAAACAAGACACTTACTGATACAAATATTTAAAAAGAATTGTATTGACTTGTGACACAAACACACATACTAGTGTTTGATCTGTCAGACATGTGTGTAACACGGAGAAGACCAGGAATGTATGAAATCTCAGAGGTTTGTAACTGAAAGCTTGATAAAGGATACATCCATACACAACAGTGAACTCGTGTGAACGGGGGTGCCAGTCCATGCTGTAGATTGGACCATTTTAGCTGAAATAAACAAAATCTCAGTCAATTACACAACATTTCTGTACACAACTCATTACTAGGGACTGTAAACTGTAAGTAGCAACTGCTTGTTGTTCTTGTGCATTTCTTTTTTTCTTGTTATTGGTGTTGTTTTGTTGTAAAATTAAAATACAAGCTCTGATGCAGTGAAATGTAACAAAAATGTTTTATGAGATGAAAATAAATTGATTATGGATGTGTCTACTTTTTGGCATCATGAAATCTGTGATCCAGTAAACACAAAAACACTAAACTGTAATTAACAAAATGAGTGATTCTTACATTTTGTCATTGCAGATAAAGTGATGAAAATTAAAATTTCCTGTTCTGTTAGAAACAAAATGGTACAGGATCTAACCAGCACAGTAAATTGTGTCAGTGTTTTTAAAAAGAACATTAACAGGACAGTACATACACAGAGGCACAAGACAGCTTTCTCCATTTGTTCCTATGTAATGTAAACCTTGTTCTCCGTAATACGATGAATCTGATGATTCTGTTGATGTCAGGATTAGAAGTCCAGTCCCTGAAAAATTGTTTAGTGTACATCAAAAAATAATAATTATAATAGATATTCAGGTTGTATCAACAATAAAATCATTGTCTGAAAATCACAGGTTGTATCAACAACAAAACCATTGTCTGAAAATGACATTAATCCAATTTGTGCATATTAAAAAATAATAATTATGATATATTCTTCTAGTGTCAAAAACAGAAAATATTACTAATCATCATATCAGTATTATGTTGATATCAGTTACAGAGGTCAAGCTCATTAAATTATCATTTATTAATTTAGTTTATATTAGTAACATTTTTAGGAAGTTGACATTCTGCTGGTATCAGAAATAGAAGTCCTATTTCTCAAAACATCACTTATCTGATTTTGTCTTACAATAAATAATAATAATTATAGTACAGATACTGTTCTGCTATCAATAACACAAAGTCTAGTCTGTGAAAATATTTATTAGTTAATTTAGTGAACATATGAAATGATAGATACTGCAGACATATTGTATCCAATAGAAGAAGAAGAAGAAGAGAAAAAATTAAAAATAAATTAAGAATGAAATAAAAAACCCAAATACACTTAATTTGTTTCTCGGTTCAGTGAGCTAACTAATCTGGAATTTTTAAATTTGTAACAAAAATGTTTTTACCTGCTTTGTTCCAGTACAGGTTTACTCTCTCAGCTTTGAAGAAACTCTTGTTAGCAATGGCTGCCGTCTGACCTCCGAAATGTGGATACTTGTAGACTCTCACGTATGAAGGCTGACCCTGGTTCAAGAACAACACACAAAGCAAGGAAAATATTTAGTAAAACAAAATAATGGTCTACCTCTGAGAAAATCCTGTTATCTGCATTTGCAAAACTAGTATAATAAACTGAATTACCTTTAATGATAACAATTTCTAGCATGTTCATCACATTCATGACTAAAAAAAATATAGATATTATTATTTTTACTTTTTTTTATTTAAATGAAATTAAAAATTAAAACACCAACTGACAACAAACAAAAGAAAAAAACAAAAACAATGAACAAGCAGAAACAATATCTGGTTTAAAAACACAGATAAAAAGAAAACGGAGAAACAATTTAACATACAAGGTAAGTTGAACTGAAGATGAATTAAAAAAGTTGAAGATTTACCTTGCTGCCAGGTACATACGCTGCGACAGTGTATGGTTTAGCACACTGAGCGATGCTGTAGTCAGAAACTTTCTGTAAATGCAACTTTGTCTTTATTGTGTCTGGAAAAACACAAACAGGTTATGTTAAAACATTCACACATTTAGTAGTATATAACATTTAAGTAAATAATCAAAATAATTATATAATTTATTATATATTTATAATTAAAAAATATTAAATAATAAAATAAAACAAATAAAAATAAACATCCTTCTACCATCCGAAATAGATACAACAAAAGTAAATATATTTACATAAACCAAAATTTGATTACATAAATCAATTATGAAAATAAATACAATTTTGAAGTTTTCATTATGGCAAGTTACAAGAAAAAAAAAAAAAAAAAATTGATAAATAAATAAATAAATAATAAAACAAATAATAAAAACAAATAATAAAAATAAATAATAATAATAATAAAAAATTAAAAATAAATAAATCATAATATTGAAACTTAAAACAAATAATAATTAAAAAAATTAAAAACAAACTAGTCAGGCCAATATATTAATAAATTAATAAATATATTAAATATTCAATAATATTAATAATAATAATATAAAAAAAGAAATAATAAAATTATAAAACATTTCACCAAAATTGTTATCTTCAAAGAACTGCAACTCATTGTTGACATTTCTGCCACAGATTCCATCATCATGACTCCACTGTGGACACCTGAGAATAAATAAATAAATAAATAAATAAATAAATAAGTATGTTAATAAAATAATATAAAGAGAAGAAACAAAGTATATTTTTTAAAAAGTCACTTCTAGTAAATAAATGATATCTACTTATTTTTTTTTATTACAAAAGCTTTTGATAAAAAATATTTCTTTAAAAAGTTATTTAAAAAGTAATAGAAATAAATATTTATAATTCTTTTTTTTAAAGAATCATGACTTTTGAAGTCAATAATTTTATTTGTACTCTTCAGTATTAAAAATAATAAAAAATAAAATAAAATAAATGTCTCATTCTATGTTTTATTATTAACAAAACTGAGTGTGAGATACAAACTCACATTAATAAAAAAAAAAAATCTCACAGAAATATGTTAAATGTTAATGCATGTATTGCATGGACCTGCTCATAATCACATTAAAAACTTTTCTCAATGTCATTTACCGGTGAAGACTAAAATACATAACAAAATATTAAAAGTGACGTAATTACCAGTTCGTCTGTTTCTTCTGAATAAACGATTTTACTCGTTTTCCTGAACTCACATCCCACAGATGTAGATTTGGAATCCCAGACTTTGTACTTTGATCAACTGTGGGAGAAAAATATTATAGTACAGTTGTAAAAAAGTATTTATGTTTTAAAAATACTGTAATATTAATAATCCATAGCAATCTTCAGTCTTAAGACTTAGTACTGAATTAATTAACACAAATGTCAGGAGATCTGGAATCAACATTATGAATAGTGAAACATGCCAGAACTGAACAATAAGCTTATGTTTTAACAATAGTGAGGTTTGGCATTAGTATGAGCTATACTGGTTTCGTATAAAACAGGTTATTTTTCATTCTACTTTTGTTTTGATTATAGAAGTTGGTAATATACTGAAAATATCTTTAAAAAAAAAAGTGTTGAAATAACAAACAAATAAGCAGATAAAAAAACATGTTTTTCTTTTCTTTTCTTTTTGAAGTAGGCAAATGTGGTTAGATACAAAATGGAAAAAGAAAATGAAAACTCGCTGCTACTACACATATGGGTTACTTTTTTCTTTTCTTTTTTTTGATGTGATACAACAGATATTGCACACTTTGATATTCAAGTCATGTGATGTTATTTCATGGAGGAAACAGTCCCACGTTTGCTGAGAGATTGGACATTGACCAATCATTTTTCATGCCAAAGATCCACCATTGAGCTGTAACTGCCTCCCTTTGTCTTACACTCTGCTGTAAACTATCACCTGTTTGTTAATTAACTCACCTGTATAAGGCGTCCAGGTTGCTAGGATGCTGCCATGAGATGAAAATTTCATCTGTGTAACTTTAGGGTTTTCTCTTTCGTGTATTTTTTCATATGATGATGTTTCCACTATGTGTATACTGGAGAAAAAAATTAAATAAAAATAAGTTAAAATTAAAAACTTAATTACGGTATTAACTTCAAATAATCTTTATTCATTATTCTTTAAACTGCTGAAAATTATGTCAAATAAATAAATAAAATGATCTAAATTTTCACTATGCTGATGAGCCAGAAGTATTTTCCTCAAGGTTGAGCAGAAGCCTTAAAAAGTGACAGTCTCAAAAGTTAAATTGTAATTAATAATAATAATACAAACAGTATAAAAATAGTACAAGTAATAATAGCAGCATTCAAAATAAATAAATCACAGTCCAAAAACAGTTAAAAAAATAATAACAATAAAAAATAAAATAATAATAATCAAAGCACAAACCTGGTAGGATTGCACCAGGCAAAGAAAGACCCATCTTCTGTGAAGCACATGGACTTGCAATTGTTGTTGTCATCTCTAGAAAGAAAGAAAGATTTATAAAAAAAAAAAAAAACATTCAGTGACACTCAGTTATTTTTAACCTTCAGTTATATTGTAAAACCAAATATACATTGTGAACAGAGGACAGGGGAAGATACTAGAATACTCAGCAATAGGTTATACAATATTCATAGTTAGCAAAGTATCTCTTTAATATGAAGCACACCATATAAAGGATAATGTTTAATAATAATGCAGATATATTATTCAACTGAGTTTTATATAATTTCACATTCTATTTCTAGTCCTATTTCATACTGGTTACTGATCTTTGTTAATAGTAAATTTATAATACTCATTTTAACTTTTATATAATTTGAGGACATTCCATATTAATTTGCTGTGTCTACAATCTTTATTAGTAATACATTCAAAATGTTAGGTATTTCTGCAAGTCATTTCTAGTACAGTAGTAGTTTCAACTTTGTGAAAATTATCCACAGGGAAAAATAAGTTCAAAAAGGCAAGTGAGAAAGCACATATCTTGGTATTTAATAAACTTGTGCAGCTGGGAAAGAACACAATTAGAACACTGAATGGGACTGATCCTGAGACAAATGATTCCTCAGAGAATATTTTATTTTATCACCAGGAATAACCCAAAAATAACAATGAATAAAAATTATACCCTTTGAACGACCATGTTGATTCCAAGTCTGATGGTCCACTGACCATAGAAACTCCCTCAGAGCCTCGAACTGTAAAAAAAAAATGTATTAATGAAAATACAATGTTATCATATACATTGTGTAATTAATGTGGACCTTTGAAGTTTGATGTCATGAAGAAATACAGACATAATCCAAAGGTAAATAAAGATATGTTTTATTTGGGTGTTTTCACTGTACAATTTTAATTAATAACAAAGTGTAACTGACGATTATAATTACAAGTTATATTAGAGCTGCCATTTTGATTCTTTTGTTTTTCTTAAAATTAATAATAATTATAAAAAGGAAAATATTTCAAATATTTAGAGAAGCAAATGGCCACATCAGTCTAAATATCTCCATTATGTTCACTGAGCTCAATTCTCACATTTAAAAAAAATATTTAAATTAAACTGTCCCAAGAGTTGTTTGATATCCTACCCTGTCGTACATCATAAATTAGGTTGACTTGAAAGTGAATGGAATTAACCAAAATACTGAAAAGTAAGGTGTCTCTGTGGCGTTTTTTTTTTTTACTGATATTCAGAACATAATGATGTAAAGAAATATAATATCAAACATTAAAATTCAATTTCTCTAAAATTAATGCCAAATCTGTTGTAGACAGTAACTGACAAAGGAAGGTGAAATCTTTGTAACCAGAATTTTACACTATTTTAGTTTTATTAGTTTATGACATAAACCAGTTATTCAGTATGAAATGATGAATGCTAGTAATGACTTATTTGAGGAGTACTGTAATGGTGTTGTATACAGTATAGAGTATAAACATGCTCAGTTATTTATATACCAAATAATTTGAAATATATGATTGGTATATGAATATGTAATCAGTATTTAAGTTTATGTCACTAAGCCTGTGTTATCATTATGTTATATATCATTATATGGGATTGTAGTCCAGAATAGGTTCAAGTTGTGTATACTATCGGCGTATCGGCTTAGCCATTGGTGATGATTAATGATGCTGATAGCGGCACACAGATGTAAAAATTATACTTTATACTTATATAGTTATGATGTATTCTGCTATTCTGTATTCACATACCAACATAACCATGGTCATGATCAGATAAGCATAATTATAACGATAATGTATTATTAATACTATAATCAGTTTAATGACATTCAATGGATTGATGATTTGATCACACATTTTTATTCAAACTTCTTCAAGTTCATCATTATAATTATAATTTATGATATTGTTTTCGGCCTAAAAATTACTCCTTATTAGTTTTCATAGTTTGTTTTTCAATAAATCGAAATGGTCTTTATCATGTCAACAAATATTATACAGGTGTCGATTTTCTCACGAACTGTAATGCGCAAAGAACGAGCCGAAGACAAATAGACCGGGTTATGAGACCATCCTGTATCCAAACTTTCACTTTGCTATCTTGAAATAAAACTATTACAGCTAATAAATGTAATTAAAATAAATATCTTAACAACAAATTTAACTTTTCGTTCATGTCTGTGCTATCTGTTCTTCTCAGAATTTCTGAAACATTTTAAAATAAACACATTAAATAATTCGCAAAGAAAAATCTCACGTGCTAAGGGCGCAGACATCTTGGAATTAAAGTCTCATGAATTCACGCGTTATACCGTCCACGTCCACAGGCCAATTTACAAATTTGTTACATACATCCGCCAAGCAAATATGTTCCCTAATTTAAACATGAAGTGCTTAAAAACATAATTACTACAGTTAATTTTACTAAAATGTAGAACATATCAGAACTATTTTTCTTCGTTAGATTTAATTACACTTTAAAATAGTTTGCATATAATTTTGTAAATGTGTTTCCGTGTTTATGCGTATTGATATGTGATGAAATGAAAACAGGACCTTCTTTTTCTGTATATTCTGGAATCGTGTCAAGTCGGATCGACGTGAAATACAGAGTTTTATAATTTATCTAAACATATTTTTCACTTCGAAATGGCAGGAAAGCAGCGGATGAGACTAGCTAACGAAAAGCACAGCAAAAATATTTTAACAAGAGGAAATGTTCCCAAAAGTTTGGTATGTAATATTGTTCCACGTAGCCAACAGGTGCTTGATTGTAAACATTAATCTTGACATATGGAAAACGCAAAACTAACGGCCGGTGATACATTTCATGATTAAGTTTAAATTTAGGGTTATTTTTATGAGACAAATTGTTTTCAGGTAAATGAACAGGTGGAATACCATAATATAGCTTTGTAATTCAGATTTCAATATATTTTTTCTTGGTGTTTCAAAGGCAAAACCAAAGAATAAAATTAGAATCCATATTTGATTACTTAATTATTTATTTATTTAAATTTCAGAAACCACAAGAAGAAAAATATCCAGTTGGGCCGTGGTTACTTGGATTGTTTGTATTCGTTGTGTGTGGATCAGGTAAGAAAATACGTTGAAACAATGTCCACTATGGTTTTAATAAAAATACAAAAAAAAAAAAAAAAAAAAAAAAAAATATCTATATAATTTTATAATATACTCATAATGTAATAAAACTAATATGTTATACATATTATTCATTGTCCTGCTAACCAGTGGTATTGATATTATGTAACAGTTATTATTAATAATAAGCACACAAAAAGGTGTATATGTAGATCTGTTTGAAAAAGATACTGCTTATGTTATCTTGAGGTGTGTTTAAATGGACATTCATTATAGTAGTGTTAATTAAGTTATACAACTCTTAAATGAAAACATTTGTTTTGCTTTTAGCAAAAAATAGTTTTTTAATTGTGTGTGTGTATGTATGTAAGAGATGGCTTTGTTATGAATTGAAAGTGATAAGTTTCATTCAGTTAACAAGAAACAGTAACTTGGGGAAATAAAACATTAATGTGTTAAATAGATAAAACAAACTTTAGTCTAGGAAAAACTCTTCCATTTGTAAACACTGGTTCATTCTGAAAATACATTTCATGAGTGAACTATTTAGAAAAACTAGGAAATGTCATTAATAAATCAAATGTGAATGTAACCATTTAATTTCATTCATAACACACACACACATACACACACTAGTAGTTTCAAGTATATTGTTAGATAAGATTTGCTGTAAAAACAGTTTTTAACCTTCCATAAAATATGTTTCACACTGAACATTTTGGTCATGAAATGTTTTATTAATAAATCAGAATATCAGTATGGAACG
The DNA here is from genome assembly GCA_012295275.1 of Chrysomallon squamiferum. Lineage (NCBI taxonomy): Eukaryota > Metazoa > Mollusca > Gastropoda > Neomphalida > Peltospiridae > Chrysomallon > Chrysomallon squamiferum. Next base: position 16,051,027 of record CM022666.1, read on the forward strand.
TTGAATGAATCAAATTATTTTAAATAGCACTGGTTCATATTTATTATGTTGCCAGGAAATAAAACATTAGCTCATAAATGTCATTTAATATTCTGATTTAATATTACAATTTCAGTTGATGAATTATAATTTAATATTTATTTTAAAAATTTATTTTGTATTTTTATATAATTAGAAATAAGAAAGATAACTTTCTCGTGGACACTCCTGTAAGAACCTGTAGATAAAAATCTAAATTAAAACATGTGACATTTTTCTCATAACTTTACAAATATGATAAACAAAAACACTTAATATATTACTGTTTTATTTTATTTATTTCTTTATTTCCACCAAATTTTGGCAGTATCCCAATTTTAGGTGCTATCTAAATGTCATGAATTGTACAAAAGATAAAACTTTATTTTAATGAAATCTTAATTTGGTTAGACAGACAGTTATTTGTGTGGACAGTTTCAACCATTTTGTTTACCATGGTACTCCAGAATTAATTATTACAAGTAAATGATATAATGTGACAGCAGATCGTGGTGTGTTGTAATGTCTAAAAATATCCCTTGAGTCTTGTTAATAATTTCCTAGAAACAGCTATTAAAGAAATAAAAATATGAAAATAAATGATAGCAGAAAAATATGGATTGACTTTTTGATATGAGATAAACACTGACAGGCTGTCCACTTGCATCACATACACAGATTTTGAAAACCAGTTTACTACTACCTATAATTAGTCTAGTATGCGTGTAATATACTAAAATAATTAACAGTTTTGTCCTCTCTTTTCAGCTGTGTTTCAAATCATTCAGAGTATTCGCCTGACGTAACACACACATCAATAAAACCGGTATCGACGTTTGAATGTCATGGACCAATGATGGTTTTTTTTTTTTTTTTTTTTTTTTTTAACAATTGCCTCTTAATTGTTGTCAGATGCAATTCTCTTCAATGGAAACAAGTCAGACATAAAACGTGCTACTCAACTCTTCAATTTTCTGTTTCTTTTTTGTACATATGTTAGTGTACAAATAAATAAAAATCTATGATGCATTTTCGTTTCCAAGGAGACTATGTTTACTTCTCAAATCTTCTTGCCTTCAAATTGTGTACATTTTGTTTAACAAATGTGAATAAATTGTCTTCTTTAAATGTATCTAAAGCATGTAAATTGTTTATAACAGCACATTCCTAGGGATGGTTTTTATTTTTTGTTTTATGTTCTGTTTTTTTTGTTAATTTTTAATGCTGACAGTATGTTGAAAATTTCTTTTAAAGAAAGAACATTAATATATTTTTTTAAATATCAATTTTAACTAGAAAAATATGAATTAGTTTTTATTATAAATTAATTACACAAATATCTGTTTTGAATGTTAATTGTAATTTAATTACAAATACATAATTTTATTGTAGTAAGTAACGATTTAATATGAATATGAAATTTGCAAACTCTACTGTGAAATTTTAGTGTACTATACATCTTGTTGTCAGTTAAATTAATAAAAAATCAAATCATCAGTTTATGACAATAATAAAATTACAAATTATTATTGTTATTCATAAATAAATAACAACATTACAAGTTAAAATAAACCCAGAATGTTGATCTAGTTCAGATTTAGTTTCTACAGTTTTCATTTTTGTTTGTTATTTATTTATTTTGTTATTTATTTATTTATTTATTTATTTATTTTGTTATTTATTTATTTATTTATTTACTTTTTTTTTTTTAATTTTTTTAATTTTAAAAGTCTGAAATGTTTTAACTAAATGCACAAGTTACAGGATATAAATGTGTGTCACTGAATTTGAAAGAAAGGTAATGCATGGAATTATAATGACTTTTTTTTTTTTTTTTTTTTTTCAGTTATTTTTTTTTTATTATTGAAATTTTAGTCAGACTATTTAACAATGAATAAGTAGATTTAAACTTTTTAATAAATGACGCAATTTATTTTTTCCAATATATTTCCTCTTTTTTTTGTTTGTTTTTATTTTAAATCTGCTTGAATAAAAACTAAAGAAAGATAACTCTACAGCCTTTATCAATTCGTGAATTCATAATTATCTTTCTTCCATAGTTGGCAATCGGCATTTAGCATTCTTCTTCTTCTTCTTCTTCTTCTTGTTATTTTTAATGGATTGCAGTAACATCTTGAAATGGTTTTTAGCACTTTTTATGTGCAGTAGAATATAGGATCGATTTACTACCGATTGTTTCTGATGAACGTCGTCTGCATTTTTCTGTCTGAGGTCGAGGCTCAGTCAAAAAGCCCGTACAGTATATTAACGTTTTGTTATGTCAACAGACGGATGATACGGCATAACGCATCCGCCTCGTTTTAGGAGTGATAAACATTTCATTTACAAATAGATTAAATTATCAAATCTCACATGTTATTAAATTGATTGGAAACTCTTGCATTACAAGTTATTTTTATGGGGCAATAAAACATCTGAAAAATAAAAATAAATAAATAAAAAAAAGAATAAAATTAAATAAATTCAGATCTGACTGTTTAGACAAAGGTGTGGTTTATATCTATCGATAAGCACAAAAGTTCAATGAAACTATTTTTAATGTTTGTGTGAACGACATCGGTGTAATACTGTCATTATTTAAGATTCTATGAATTGCCAGTGTTTTGAAGTGAATTTCAAACTCCTGACAGGGCATCGTGTTAAAACCGTAATTTTTAAAATGATCAATGTTAAGTGTGATTCGTGCCATTCTTTGTTTTGTGTCTCAAATTATTTGGACATTTGTACTTTTTTGTGTTGCCAACATTAAATGACATAATACGATAAAGATAAAATATAATCGAGCATAGTGAATTTCTAGACGGGCTATAAATAAAACAAATAATATTGATAAAAAATGTATGAAGATACACACAAATCATTTCATTTCTTTACGTGTCTAGTTTTGTTTAACATTTTTATTTTGAAGTGATTAGGAAGGAGTTACAATTTAATAAAATAAATAAATAAATAAATAAATAATATTTAAAAATAAAAATAATAATAAAAAAAAAAAGAAAATAAATTACTATAAATACTTCACGACACTTCTGGTTATTTAGTTCATGAAATGTTCTTTCGTGTCACAAACATTCCACGTGAAGAAAAGAAAAAAAACAAAGTCCTAAGATAATCTTTATATTTTTAGTTTATTTTACAATAGTTTGTAATACATAAATATGAACAATACAAGAGAACAGTTATATTCAGTTTCTGTATGAAATGTA
>CM022666.1:16056771-16094271 GCA_012295275.1 Chrysomallon squamiferum
ACAACGTTTGTTTTGATTTTTGCACAAGTTATTCTGTTTTTGCAATTTTTTTTTTTCTTTTTCCCATACCCATGATCTTCGTTGTATTTACGTATATACTCGTGTTTCGTTTTTTTTTGGCAGTATACAGCTACAAGTATTTACAAATATCAGCACCCATTTTGTCACGTTTTAAAACGTTACGTCATCCTACATAAATGAAAACGTCACATGTCCTCGCTTTCATTTACTTTCCTCATTTGCATACATTCTGATTACGTGGTGTGACGTAATCTTCTTCATGTTCTTGTTTTGTTTTTTTGTTCCATCCATTGGCGTCATTACTAGCCCTTATCGAGGATAGTGATAACCGAACGTCTGCCCAATCAAAACGGGTTGATTAATGCAACCTTGTTAAACACTGTAATATATATATATATAATTTTTAATTTTTTTTCCCCCTTGCATAGCGTTAGCAGGTCATCTGCATAAATTATTATTATTATTATAATTATTAATTGTGTTCTGGCCAATCACACTGTGTTTGACTGCACGGGTTACATGTATAAATTAGCATAGAATCTGAGGTTGAGGTTTATCTGCACTGGCTGAGGTTCAGAGTTTTCACGCACGTTTTGCACTTCACGTAACAGCACCAGTAGTATTTGCATTCACACCTCTCGGCAACCTCCATGGTGAAGCTGTGGAAACCACGCCCACAGCACATCGTATCGCACCCGCCGGGCCCGTAGCTGTCTTCATCACACAACCTGCAACAACATAACAGAGATACACAAACATCATCAACAACAACAGCAACCAGTAGCTGTCTTCATCACACAACCTGCAACAACATAACAGAGATACACAAACATCATCAACAACAACAGCAACCAGTAGCTGTCTTCATCACACAACCTGCAATAACATAACAGAGATATACAAACATCATCAACAACAACAGCAACCAGTAGCTGTCTTCATCACACAATCTGCAATAACATAATAGAGATATACAAACATCATCAACAACAACAGCAACCAGTAGCTGTCTTCATCACACAATCTGCAACAACATAATAGAGATATACAAACATCATCAACAACAACAGCAACCAGTAGCAGTCTTCATCACACAACCTGCAACAACATAATAGAGATATACAAACATCATCAACAACAACAGCAACCAGTAGCTGTATTCATCACACAACCTGCAACAACATAATATAGATATACAAACATCATCAACAACAACAGCAATAAAAAAAAACACAAAAAAAAACACACAACAGGAACAACAGTAACAGCAACAACAACAACGGCAATAACAAAAACAAAAACAAAAACAAGAGGGACAACAGTAACAGCAGCAACAGCAGCAACAACATCAAAAACAAAAGCAAAAACAACAACAGCAGTAAGACGTAACCGTTTCTGATAGGAAGGAATATTTCGTGAACAGATATGCACACCATGCACACATTCAAATATACATAAATACACACACATATATAGATACATTAAAAAACAGAATATACACGCTAAACACATGTAATGTAATGTTATTTACATTACGTTGTAATAACAAAGCTGGCCCACACATATTTACACAAATTAACCATTTGTTTATTTCTTTTCTTTTTTCTTTCTTTCCTTCTCTCTTTCTTTATTTTGTTCATTCGTCAGATTGTTATGGACCTTTTATTCACGAATCTGGTATATATTTAAATTTTATCATACTTGCGCATGCGCGTTTAATGTTTATGTACGTTTAAACAACAGGTGACAAAGTGTACCTTAAAATAGACTCTGCCGTAGTTAACTTTTTTTTATTTTTGTTAGTTATACGCCGGTTTCATTACGTTTTGTTCATTAAATAAACTAAGCATTTCTGAAGTATATCCGCTTTGTTGCCGCTGGAATGTGTTTGAAGAGAGCAGCTCTCAAATAAAAGTGAATTACCCGCTTAAATTCGTTTTCTTTTTATAGCCGCCATAAGAAGTTCAGCTGTCCGGCTCGTTGCAAAAATTGACTGACAAAAACGAGCGGACTGAACATTTAAAGTGTTCCGTGATACGGCGAACAGTTGGTCCAGTCAAATTGTATTAGTTCTTAACAGCGCTTAGCAAAATATCTTTTAACTTATATTAATGTGAAGTTGTATTGACTGGTGATGGTTATTAGCTTTACTTACGTTAAAGTTAAATTATATTAACTATGGATCGTTATTAGCAAAGTACCACTTCTGACGTTAAAGTCAAACTATTTTAGTTGTGAACAGTGGTTAGCAAAATATATATTTAACCTATGTTAATGTGAAGCTATATTTACTGCGGATGGTTGTTAGGAAACAGTATTTACTTATGTTAAAGTTAAATTATATTAACTTTGGACTGTCGTTAAGCAAAGTACAGCTACAGATGTAAAATTTAAACTCTATTGGTTCTTAACAGCACTTAGCAAAATATATTTTAACTTAAGATAACGTCAAACTATATTAATTGTGGGTTGTTATTAGCAAGTAATCTCTACTTACGTCAAAGTTAAATATTTCAACTATGGAATGCCATAAGCAAAACATTACTACAGACGTTAAAGTCAAAATATAATAGTGGTTACCAAAATATATTTTAACTTGCGTGAATTTTAAACTATGTTAACTGTCAACCGTTATTTCTGCTTACGTTAAAACTATATTAACTATGGAAGTCATTAGCAAAGCACTGCTAGTGACATGAAAGTCAAACTGTGTTAGTAGTGTATTGTGATTAGCAAGCTAGCTTAACTTAAGTTTCTAGTTTAGTTTCTTGTCATACTCATTCACCTGGCGCTCATGGAAGAAGGATGCATGAATTCAAGTATTTAGCGGTGATGTACGCGAACATGAAAGGGGCGTGTGTGAACTTGGTTTATGAACTAGTCATAATTCAGCGAGGAATGCGGTTATATATCATATCTGTCGCGCTTGTAAGTTCACTGGGTAAATGTGGGCACCCTTTCCCACAGTCAAAGAATAAAAATACAATAATAGTAACAATAACAACAATAACAATAACAACAAAAGAACAAAACAACAAAACAACAAACAAACAAACAACAAAAATAGAAATAATAATGATAATGATGATGATAATAATAATAATAATAATAATAATAATAATAATAATAATAATAATAATAATAATAATAATAATAATAATAATAATGGTGAAAAAAAAAAAAAAAAAAAAACCCAGAAAAAAACAGTATTTTGTTATGTCATTTTTTTTGGATATTAGCTTTATCATAAACTCACAATATTTTCACTAGTAAAATTTCTTCCAAAGACTGACTAATAATAATAAGAATTAAAAAAAAAAAAAAAAAAAAATTATGTAGCTGATGACAGAAAATTAAACAGTGTATATGTGACATACTATAACTGATGACAAAAAAAAAAAAATTAACAAATATATTCTAGTGATGTCATTAAACAAATGTCTGACATACAACAGCCTATGACAGAAAAATTAAAAAATACATTCTAGTGATGTCATCAAACAAATATTTGACATACAATAACCGAAACGACGTCATCAAATGAAAACAGTAGATTTCTCACCTGCCGCGGGTTCCGATGGATCCTGTTTTCTGGTCGGGACTGCAGTAGTCCGGAGACTTGGTGTAGTAGACCAGCTCGTCCTCTCGGATCCCGCTCTTGGCTTCGTTGATAGGCACCAGAATCTTCTCTTTCTTGCGCCGCTTCCTGTGAACCTCCACGGCTAACGAGTACCGGTCTTTCAGCGTCGACCCGATCACCTCGAAGTCGGGCAGCGCCTTCCAGCACGTTTTTATAGAGCACGAGCCAGAGACGCCATGACACTTGCACGCCGTCGTCAAACTGTCAGTTACAATCTGAAATAAATACATAAATACATAAATAAATAAATAAATAAATAAATAAATAAACATAAAACAAACAAATAAATAAATAAATAAATAAACAAACAAATAAATAAATAAACAAATAAACAAACAAATAAATAAATAAATAAACAAACAAACAAACAAATAAATAAATAAATAAACAAATAAATAAATAAATAAACAAACAAACAAATAAACAAACAAACAAACAAACAAATAAATAAATAAATAAACAAACAAACAAACAAATAAATAAATAAATAAACTAACAAATAAGTAGATAAATAAAACAAGTAAAACAAACAAACAAAGAAACAAACGAATAAACAAATAAATGAATAAAGAAATAAATAAATAAACAAATAAATAAATAAATAAATAAATAAATAAATAATAAAAAAATAAAAAATAAGTAAATAAATAAATAAATAAATAAATAAATAAATAAGCAAACAAGTAAATTAAGAAAACGGAACAATTTCGTTACTCTAAATATTTGCTACTCTTACCAATAATAACAAATACTAATTTCAATGTATATTTTCTTGAATAGGAAAACATAAAAGTTACAACTATCACATTCTTTGACAAAAACAAATGTAGAAATGATGAAAAATGAAAAAAAAAAATGAAGAAGAAAAAAGAAAGAAAAGAAAACCAAGAAGGTTCACTCTGAAGAACTGAATCTACAGCTTGAACTCTTCAGATAAACTACACATTTCTCTAAACACCTCAACATCGAGGTTTTTTTTACAAGCATTTGATAAATAATAATAATAATAATAATAATAATAATAATAATAATAATAATAATAATAATAATAATAATAATAATAATAATAATAATATTTATAATAATAATAATAATAATAATAATAATAAAATAAATTAAATAAATAAATAAATAAATATTAAATTTCAAACGCTGTTAGATCTATTCGAATATGCGAGCGTGCATTAAGTTTCATACATGAAGTAATTTCACATTTATCAAGCAGTGTTACGGTCATACCTAGTTTACCTCACTTAGTAACGTAAAATCTGGTTTTCTGATGAATTTTAAACAGTTTTGAAAGTTATGATCTGCATTTCGATATTAACTAAGGATTATTTTCAAGTTTTAAGTTGCCGCACGCCTAACAGCCGGTAAGAAATGAAATCAGTAGAAGACCACGCAATTTATATTTGCAGAAAAGAAATAAGAAAACGTTAGATTTTGTTGTCGTTGTCGTCGTTGGTATTATCATCATCATAATCATCACCAACATCATCATTATCGATATTATTATCATTAATTTTATTATTATTTTTGTTGCTGTTGTTGATGATGATGTTATTGTTATTATGTCATTTTGTTTCTTAATATTGTTGCTTTCTTCTTCTTATTATTTTTATTATTAAAATTTATTTATCAAAGTAAGACACACACACACAGACATACAGACATGTAATAAATATAATACATATACTGATACTTTGTAAAGCTGCAGAACATTAGCTTGTTATAACAAGTACAATTTAATAAATAAAAAAATCCCTACTTATTATTCAAATTAAAATTTCTATTATATACGATATTTTACTTTACGATAAATATATCATTTTAACCCACAACGCGATGGAAGTAGATTAAAAGAAAGCATTATTCAAAATGTGTTTTGCTTTTTCGTTTTTAGTCTTTATTCTTTTTCTTTTTCTTTTTTTTTTTTTTTTTTTTTTTTTTTTTTTTACAAATTGTAAAATAATATAATTACTGTTTTCACAGGTGCTGTGATAAATCTAACCCTAGAAGATAAAGTTTATTTAATTTTCCTGTACATATCACACAGAGCAATTTCTCAAACATCGCCATCTTGTTTTACATCAGTGGTTGTAAATATGGTCGCAGCACAGAAGTTTCTTTGATTTGTCGGATTTATTACCGGCAATAAATTTCAGATATCTCCGATAAACAGCAAGCAAAACATGAAATCTCAAAGCAAATGGAAAAAAAAAAATATATATATATATATAAAACAAATTTTCAAATATTTGAAAGCGGTCATTGTTTGAATTCGGGCGGGCTACCCAAGCATGTATCTGAGTGAATGAATTTCGTGAGGAATTTGATTTAAACAGCACCATGTCACTGTTAGAAAGTCAGCAACACTGACTTGTGGTCAAGCATTTCGCATGAGGTCTGACAGAGCACGGGATCAAATATTAATTCAGGATTAAATCCAGATTTGGCGAAGGTTTATTTTTATTTTTATTGAGGTCATCGATTTGTTATTGTTGTTGTTGTGGTTGTTGTTCTTTTTCTTCTTCTTAATTTATAATGCTGAATAAAAAACGAAACTCACTGCCTCTATAGCATAGCTTAGCCACAATAGTTTGTATGCACCAACCTACTGATCTGAAACCAGTATTCTGAGTTTAATAAATAAAATATAGCAATACAGGTAAAACAAAATCTCTAATTATAATAACAACAACAACGGCAGCAACTATAACAACAACAACAACAACAATAATAATAAAAATAAAAATAATAATAATAATAACAATAATAATAATAATAATAAAAGTAAAAATAATAATAATAATAATAATAATAATAATAATAATAATAATAATAATAATAATAATAATGATAATTCTTTCAAAACCTGACTGTAAAGTTTTGGTTTCGTGAATCCTCGGTGTCTGAATCAGAGCGGTTTTCACGTAGGGCGCGGTGTAATTAATTGACATGGATCCATGTTCTGGGATTAACATGATAGATATCTGTGTTATTACTCGGTATTACATACAACACGAGATCTATCTTGTTTATTACATGATGGATAATTACCACCACGTCAGATACGAAAACTACCACGTCGTCGATGACAGTCGGAGATACACGAGTCATACCGAGTGAACCATGAGCGGAACACGTCGGCGACGGCGCGCTGAAAGAATGGAGTCGTTGTTCGAGAAACTACCACGTAGGTCCCTTCGTCTGGTGACGTAATAATTAGGCTCTGTGCCAGCGCGAGACACGTGCCAGTCGAAGATTACGAGACAAAGACGAGAAGGTAATTTGTCAAAGGCGGCTGCTGGTTTGTGATTAAATTAAAGGGAAAGAATGGCCACCTCGACTTGGATTAGTTCGCGGAGGTTATCTGCGGAGATAATCTGTCGAGGATTATTGTTGTTAGGACTAGTGGAGGTTTCTAACCTGACTTTGTTCACACTCGTGTAATCTTGTCTTCAAAACACAAATATGTTGAAAAGCTCCCCCCCCCCAAAAAAAAAAAAAAAAAAAAAAAAAAAAAAAAAAAAAAAAAAAAAAAAATTTATAATAATAATAATAATAAAAGAAAGATACAAAGGAAAAAGAAAAAAGGAAAATGGAAAAAAAAAAAAAAAAAGAGTTAATATGAGAGTTTTTAGAGCAATAGATATTGTAATGTAATATACGAATACTTCACTTTTCTTCATTGTAACTAATCTTCTAACATACTAACATAAACTGTTTTCTCTTCTTAAATTTCTACCATACTAACATTACATTCTCTTATCTTTTTAAAAAAAAAAAAAAAAAAAAAAATTCCAAAACATAAAAAATTCCTTCAATCTCTTTCAGTACCACAGAACACGGTTTTTTAAATAATAATAAAATAACAACAGTAGCAGCAACATCATCAACGACAACAACAACGCCAATTATACAACAATAATAATATTAGAATTTTTAAAAGTCATATTAATAATAATAATAATAATAATAGTAATAATAACAATAATAATAACAATAATAAAAACAAAAATATCAGAATTTTAAAAGTCATAATGATAATATTTCAAGTATGCAAGTTAAACGCTGTGTCAGACCTCCACTACGTTACCCTTGGAAACAAACCACATCAGATTTAAATTTATCTTTTTCAGTTTTTTTCTCTCTTGTTTCTTGTTTATGTATGTGTACCGATATTTCCGTTTGTCTGAGCGTTTTGTTATCACCCGGACTCGCACACCGCGAAATCTGCAGAATATCTTTAAACTGTTGTTAACCACTTTGAGATTCGTTTGCCTGTGAACTGGTCGTATCGGCTGATACATCTGCAGATACGTGACTCGATGTAACCCAACACTTGCTCCAGTCATACTGAACATTCCCAGAAATCTGACAACCGTTCTCAGTGAGCAGAATACGCTCGTGTGTGTCTTTCTGTTTGTTTGTTGTTGTTGCTAGTATTTTTACAGAAATGAGATGATAGTGATCTTCTCCATGTACAAATACATACGAACATGAATACAAATAGGAAGTTACACATAGCTTTTGTGTCCGTGTGAGTATGTATGTTAATGTAACATATTTATATGGAGAGAGAGAGAGAGAGAGAGAGAGAGAGAGAGAGAGAGAGAGAGAGAGAGAGAGAGAGAGAGAGAGAGAGAGAGAGAGAGAGAGAGCCTGATGGATAACAGCAAGAGAGAGATATGAAGAAATCGTAATGACATGTTTATCATTACATAATGTACACTAGCTAATTTAGAAGTAATTATAAATCATTAACAGTATCGTGTCATCAGAAGCTGGTTTCAGACTCACATTGCTGACATTCTGCTGCTAATTTGCTCTTGTTAAAATGGAAACTGCAACTGGTGCGTGGGGCAATAACTTAGAAGCATGCTTCATAACGAGGCGATGCATTGAGAGATAAGGAGCGGAATACTGCCAGTGAACGCAACCGTGTCGGATTTACAAGTCTGTCGTTGTCAGGGAACTCCAACAACAGCGCCGACGATGTCTCTTAGTCCGCCTTCTTCATTAGATGCTAAATTGTTTGCGTTTTTACTTTCGACACGTCCGCATCGGGTGTCAACCTGTTGCCAACCCGAGCCGAACCCGAGACGGTGCAGGCGGCATTCCATCGCAATCCATTAACTAGGAGAACTATTAGCTGCAGTTTGACGCAGTACGAAGCTTACAACGTGTTCCTGCGTCTCAGTGGAGCTGTGAAAGTCTCGTCAGCTTTGTGATACGAGTTTAGACATTAAGGCCAACATCATCCACCTTAGTTTTTGTGGCATTAGTATTGTGACTGTACAGTCGACTTTATGACTGTACCGCAGTTGTTATGGTCCTTCTGTAGGTCTTGTCTTTGTGTCAACAGCTTTATGCTGTACAGTAGTCTTTACGTCTGTCATTAGAACTGTAAAATCGACTTCATTAACTAAATTTTCGATACGTCCGTGAATTTAACTTTCAGTATTTTAACCAAACTTCCAAAACAGTAAAAGCTAATAATTATAATGTTGTTTTCTTTTTATAGAGTAACGATATACAAACCACAAAAGTATTGAAATCCTTTCAGTCGTTGTTTATTATAGAACAAGTAAGGACAAACAGACAAGAATAAATAGCCATCAGTCGGTATGAAGTAAAATGTTATATACCTTTCTTCAGTTTATTCTATAACCTATTTCCAATGTTCAGATAAAGTAGCGAAGGCGATGCAATAGGCGAATATGCCAATAAGCCACTGTCTGTCTGTGTGTGTGTGTGTGTGTGTATGTATGTGTGCGTTTTCCAAAAATGTAACTTTTCTTTCTTTGAATGATTTTGTTGTATATACGACAACAGTTGCATTATTATTATCATTCAGTCTTCTTTTCTTTTTTTTTTTTTTTTGTCTTCTTTTTTTTTACAAAATGTTTATCTTGTTTGTCTGTAGCTATGTGCGTGTGTACTCACTGAATTCCTAGCTGGGTCGTGACTCCTGACAAACAAATGGGTTGTTGTGATAAACAAAGAGGTAGATTTAAGAGATAGCGAGTGAAGACTGTACTAAAATGTGGGTGAAGGAAGTGACGTATACACGAGTTATCTCAAAACACTCATCTACAGCTCTGTGAACGCAAACTTAAAAATATCTGTCAGTTGATGGGTGTGTGCAGAGAACAGTTTTGAAGAAAAAAAAGAAAAAAAAAAAAAAAAAAAAAACACTCGAAAATAAAAATAAAATAAAATAAAATAAATAAATAAATACATTTTATGTGTGTTAATTACGTGTCGGTTTTAGACTTATTTGTAATATGTATCAGTTTGTCACAGACAATTTGTTTTAAATAAAAAAATGTTATCTTGTTTAAAGATATTCGCTTCAACTTTTTAAATTTTATTTGTGTTTATTTATTTTTTGTCATTATTTTTTTTAAAATAAATTATGAAAGCTACGGTCGTAAGGACAAGCATTTGTCGAGCAATCTCGCCATAATAATTTTCTTTCTTTTTTTTTTTTTTTTTTTCTTTTCTTTTACCTCTTTCTAAATCTTTTTTTTTTTTTTTTTTTTTAAAATATGTCTTGTCGTCGTTGAAGAGTTATTTGCCCATGTAACCCCAACGTGGCGCCAAGTAATGAAGGTAACGTTTGAAGCGAGCAGACGCTATGTGTGACGTGTAATTTCTCGTTTTTCTCACTCGTGTATCTCGCGTGATCAGACGAGACTTTTCGATAGCGCGTGAGATACGTGGTCGTCTGGTGAAGCGCGCTGCTATCTGGATCCCAGGCAGACATTTTCCAACATCAGAGAAACCCTGGTCTATTTTAAAAAAAACAAAAAAAACACACTGGCTCGCGCATTCCACGTGCGTTTTGAACATGTGTTGTGTGACTATTTGAACGTTTCTTGTCTTCGTAAACCGAGAATGTCTAATGTCATATTTTCTTCCATTTTGTTTTTCTTTTCGATCGTTTACGTTTTTAATTTTTTTTTTTTTATTCTTTTCTTTGTTTTTCATGTCTTCTTTTTTTTTTTTTTCTCTTTTTAAATTAAAAAAAAAATACTTATACTTTTTACTCTGTTTATTTTTTTTCTTCTCTCTCTCTCTCTCTCTCTCTCTCTCTCTCTCTCTCTCTCTCTCTCTCTCTCTCTCTCTCTCTGTTAAAACATTCTCGCTTGCTTTGGGTTTTCATTACAACGGCTTGTTACAACAAGGGTGTGTTTGGTACACACTAATTCATTTTTTTTCGTTCTGATTTACTGGGTAACAGAGGAAAACGAGCCCTGTTCTTAGACACAACACTGCAGTTCCATTATTCACAGCCTGCGTGAAATAAAACTATTTAAACTGTCTGCTAACTTGCTGCGTCGCGCGAGTGGTAACCAGTGCAACAATTGTGCAATCAAAAAAAAAAAACACTGCAGAGGAAAGGAGTGCAAAATCGTATTCTTCTGTCACAATCACAGACAAGATGTAAATTAAATGTAAGTTGTATAAATATTCATCCCTGACAAATAAAAGATATTAGAAACTTGTATTTGAGTTTTTATGTTTAACAGATGCTGTTTCGAGAACAAATTTCAACGATTTGCATGCCGTTTGCATTAGTTGATTTATTTAATATTTTATTTTTATTACATTTTTTTTTAAAAATTTAAAATTTATTTTCTTTAATTTTTACTTTTATATTTTTACTTTTTGTTGAGAGGTGTGATTTGACGTAGTCGGTTCTAAAAATAGATTATATGTGTAGAACCTCTTATGTTTCTGTGAAATAAAATTTGGTTCAAGTATCTTACACATTTTCAAACAACTATTCAGAAATATGAAGATGTTCTTAAACGAAAAAAAATGTCAAGAATTTGCTAATTTTGAAGACGGATCTCAAAAATAGAAAACATATTCTAATTCTAACTCAAGTACACTTAAAGGAATTTACTAGAAAATTCGTTTATCACTTCAAAGTACTAAGCTTTATTTGCGTCATTTATTAATGACGTCATTTGTATCTCGTGACAACGTACAATGGCGATGTGTCAGATTTGTTTCAGACTTTTAATTAAGAATTACGAGAGGCGTTCTGGACTTGATTCAAAGCAAGAAACATGTAGAGAGAGAGAGAAAAAACACAGGAATTCATCAACGACGCTGATTTATGATTAAAGAAAAAAAAGTCTACACGAAACGTTAATTAACTCGTATCTGATTTAACTACAGGTGGAAACGTAAATTAACTTAATAACTCAGTCTACATAGGTTTCACTTAACCAAACATGCTCAAGGTAAAAATCTCGACTTTTTAGTATCATAGAATTTTTTTATTTCATTTTTGTAGTTGTCTGTTGTGAATACATGTACACACAATTCTATTATGTCTTCGCGTTACTTTCTCTCTCTCTCTCTCTCTCTCTCTCTCTCTCTCTCTCTCTCTCTCTCTCTCTCTCTCTCTCTCTCTCTCTCTCTCTCTCTCTCTCTCTGTATCTGTCTGTCAAATCCCATTGTATCATTTTAATTACTAAGCTTTTTTGTCTGTATTTAGATTTGAGAGAGAGATTAAAACAATTATATATCTATATTTTATGTTGTTATTATAAACTGTCTAAATTGAATCTAAACATTATCAGCTCCTTTAGGTATGTTAATGTCGCAATCAACCGTTACTCAATACTAGAACACACACACACAGACAGACGCACACAGACAGACACACACACACAACCACATACAAACACACACATACGCACCATAAAAACACAAAACAGAAACAAACAACAAAACGCACCAGAACTTATAATTACTTTTGCTTGATCCCTTCTCTCTCTGATACACACCACAGCATTACATATCATCCTGCATTATAATATTATACAGCATACCTTCGTTTCGGTTGAAATTTCAGACCAAATTTTAATGAATCAGAAACACTCGGAAAGTGCATGCTGGGACGGCATGTTAAACCAATCAAAAAGTAAAAGGAATCTCGCTCTGTACTTTGCGCTGTGTTTCTGGACGAAACCAGACAACATGGCTATAAAATGCTCCATAAAGTGCGACTGCCAGCGAGATAATAAATAGCCAAAACAGAGCCTGCGCTGCGCACATGCGCTGTGCCGAGCTTCGCAAATCAAGAGAAATAAACATAATGGCTTTTCTCGATCTAACGACGTCGGGGGAAGGCAGTAAAACGGACTATTACACCGACGTAGACGATTCAGTGTTCACAGAAAGTGATAGTTTGTGTTATGTCTCTACATGCTTGTAATGACTATAACAGCTCCGTGTTCTGATCGCAATTATTGACGTAACTGTTGATTAGTTTTCTAATTACTAGTACAGTATGTGTGTGTGTGTGTGTGTGTGTGTGTGTGTGTGTGTGTGGTACGTGTATATATTCTGTATGTATTTATGTAGACCGTGTGAATATCGTTATAAGTATATGTATGTATGTATGAACACAAAATAATTATAAAAAATTAAAATAAAATAGAATAATAAAAAAAAAAATAAAAAAATAAGAAATAAAGAAACTTACTACTTACTAAACTGAATATATAAATAAACAAACAAATAAATAACGAAACAAACAAACAAATAAACAGATAAATAAATAAACAAATAGATAAATAAGACAAACTCACCCTTCTTCCAGCTCTGAAGTTGTGTTTGTTTGTCAGGGCTCGTTTAGACGTTTTAGGTTTTCCTTTCTTCGACGTCAGCACCGCCTCTGTGAACACTTTGGCGAAGAAGAGGCCGAAGTGGACGTCGTCGCCACAGCCGCCCCACTTGAAGCCGTTGCTGGGCGTGGAGCTGGGCAGGGCGCCGCAGCTGCACTTCGTCGTCACGCCGATGCTGCACGCACGTGCGATGGAGTGAACCAAGGCCGCCGACGCAATGGCGTACACGTAGGACTGTTCACGTGTTCCTGAGAATTAAAATAGAATAATAATAATAATAATAATAATAATAATAATAATAATAATAATAATAATAATAATAATAATAATAATAATAATAATAATAATAATAATAATAACAATAATAATAATAATAATAATAATAATAATAATAATAATAATAATAATAATAATAATAATAATAAAAATAATAATAATAATAATAATAATAATAATAATAATAATAATAAAATTAATAATAATAATAATAATAAATACAAATTATAATAATAAATAAATAAGAAACAATTATAATAAAAAAAAATATTATTTTTATTTATTTATTTATTTATTTATTTTTATAAAATTTTTTTTTATAGAAGTGAATACCTTATAGATATCGTTTTGAAAACAGTTAATTCATTTTGAAGTAAAGACTCACGTACGAAAGTGGATATGATGATATACAATATAAACCAGAATATAAAGTACAACAGATATATTTCCCTGTCTCACACTGAGGTGAAAGTTACATAGGATGTAGTGTGAACTAATTGTTTCCTAAGTTAAACAGCAACTACGTTATCAGCCAGATAACCACGCAATGTTCAGACCACTGGCTGGAACGGTAAAAACAGATTGAAAACGAAAACAGACTTTATTTGTTAACCTGGACAGAAAATTTCGTTAACGTCACCATTTTGATAGTTCAATCATTTTGTTTGGATTACTCGCAGTTTTAGGAAGAAATATCAGTTTGTAGAAAAAAAAATCAATAAAAAAAAAAAATCGTCTGTTCTCCTATTTTATTAGTTGACCCCAGTCCTAAAAATATCTAAAAAAAAATTATATCGTAGACAAACCGTAACTGGATCTGTGGTTGTTGTTGCTAATGGTTACAAGAATACAGACTGATAGAACTGCAGGTTTTAAAAGAATCATTAATCTATTTCAGTGAGGGGAGATAATTTGTAACTGCCAGTGATCGCGGAACCTGCTCCCCGCCTCACTACTTTCACTTGGTCGTTTTGCTCTTACAAGTGAGTTGTAGCTTATCTACGTGTTCTAGTTCGATAGTTTGATTTTACACACATACACATTCACACACGTACTCAACACGCACACGCACATATACACCCCATACACACAGAAAGACATGTATGCTAAGTACATATATACACATGTACATACAGACAACTATATAAACTCAGTTCCGTATCATTCTCTCTGTGTGTCTCTCTCCCTGTCCCACCTATCTGTCTGTCTTTCTGTCTGTCTGTCTGTCTGTCTGTCTGTCTGTTTGTCTTGTTCATTCTCATTCTACCACGATTTCTACAAGTACGTATACAATTTGATATTCAAACTACGTCGTAACTTCACATTCTTCTCACCTCAAACATGATACATATTTTTATCTACATTCTCTGTTTACGCAATGCAATATTTTTAAAATACTTAACTCCTAAAATCTGCACGCTTGTAACTCTAAACAACCGATTCTGACAAACGTCCAAACGATTCACGGCAAATTAATCGTGTTATTTTGTTTATTTCTTTCTTTTCTTGCCCACTTTCCCAGCTCGTTTTACTAACGTGGTTTTGCTTTTTTTTTATTATTCGTATTTGACGACTTTGAGTGAGTAGTAAAAAGTGAGCATGCGCCCACCTGGTGAGTAACGTTACACTCGTCAATTAGTTAATTGTCTTGTTTTAATGGCCGGCAGGCACAGAGCAGAAACGAGAGACTCTCAGGTTCTGTAAACCAACTTTTCACGTCCGACCACCCAGCATTTTTTTAATTTTTTTTTTTTAATACACACTGTCCGTTTGTCCGTGTCTGGTCAGTGGATGGCACGAGGAACAATATTTGCCGAGTTCAAGCCTTGGCAATTATTATTATTAATATTGTTATTATTGTTACTGATATTGTTATTGTTATTGTTATTGTTATTGTTATTGTTATTGTTATTGTTATTATTATTATTATTATTATTATTTTTTTTTAATATAGAGATTATTTATCTTTCTTCGTTTTAATCATCATCATCATCATCATCATCATCTTCTTTTTCTTTTTAGTCAACATCATCGTCACTATCATCATTTTTCTTCTTCAGATTCCATCTGTAAGGCTACTTAGAGCTACTTTTATTTTTCTAGTAATCATTTAATAACATTTCACTGATATCATGTTTTCCCGTTCTAACACATATCAAAATATCAAAACAAGTAGCAACAGAGAGATAACAATTAGTAAGAAGGAGAAAAAATAAAAGAAGAAAAATGTCAACATAAAATAAACTAACAGAGAAGTTCAGATGTTTGTGTTTACTTATTTAAATATAAATCTAATTTTCTTTTACTCGTGTGAAATGGAACTCTGTTTTAACAAAAAGACACACATACACACACAAACACACAAAACACACACAAACACACACAAACACAAACATACACATGTATATGAATACATACTATATACAGCAAACATACTGCAATACACGTGTACACATAACATATATACATGTATACAATTATCTGCTACATAAATAAAACTGTTACTGTAAATGTGTTTACATTATTGTGTGAATATTCCTGTCGCTGATATTTACATTGTTGTTTTGTAATAAACATGTTTTACATTGTTATAAACGTCTCTTCTTTGCTATAAAAGTGTTTACTTTGTTGTAAAAGTGTGTTGCTGTAGATGTAAATGTGTTTACACTGTGTTGTGTTAGTAGTAAACGCGCTGTACTTTGTTTCAAGGAAATCACTTTCTCTTAAATAACTGATATCTGTAATTCAGCCTGGAGAAACGATGTTTTTTTTATGCATGGGTACGTGTATAGTATATATGTGTATACGTGTCCGTCTGTCTGTCTGTCTTTTGTTTTTCCACGTTTACAATAAATAACAGTTTTATTTAGATAACAGAAATAATTGTTTGTGTGTGTATATATATATATATATTTCGTATCCTGTGTTTATCCATGAAATACAGAGAGAGTGTGAGAGAGAGAAAGAGAGAGAAGGAGAGAGAGAGGGACAGAAAGAGAGAGAGAGAGAGAGAGAGAGAGAGAGAGAGAGAGAGAGAGAGAGAGAGAGAGAGAGAGAGAGAGAGAGACAGAAAGAGAGAGAGAGAGAGAGAGAGAGAGAATGAGTAACGTATGTCAAAGAACTCCAGAGATGTATTTACACACACAGTACGTAAAGACATAAACTAAAACTGAGAAATAGCCGTGTGTCGCCAGCGTGTTTCTTGTAATGTGCTGAGAGACACGTTTTTACATCTGGACCGCAGAGGAGGACGGAACAGTCGTAACTGCTGCTGCTACTGCTACTGCGCTGGTCGTCTGCTTGGTCGTCTGCTGGTGGGCTGCTTGTATTTATTGAAAACACCGGGGGAGCGATTAGCCTGATTAGCGAGGATAATAACCCGGCTGATGAAAGGAACGAGACTGCGCTAGACGAGGCACGGAGAGGAGCGGGCGAGGCGAATTAGCGACACACAAAGGCGAGGGGGAGGAAGAGGCCAGGCCAAACAGCGGGCCAATTACAGGCGCATTGTGAGGGACGGACGCGGTTTGAAAGCATCAGACACGGAGGTGATAGTTAACCAGCGACAGAGCGAGCTGGCGGAGAAAAAACGAGGACTCGCTGGTTGATCAGAAACTTTCCTAGCTGAGTCGTCAGTGCCTCACACATACACACAGACACATACATACACACAGACACACACACACACAGACACACCCACACACAGACACACACACACACACATAGATACACACACACACACAGACACACACACACACACACAAACACACACACAGACACACACACACATACACACACAGACACACACAAACACAGACACGTATACATACACAGACACACACATACACACACAGACACACACAGACACACACACATACACACAGACATACACACACAGACACACACACACATACACAGACACACACACAGACACACACAGACACACAGACACACACACACACACACACTCACACACACACACACATCACACACAAACTCACTCACACACAGACATACATACAGACACACACACCGACTCAGCGAGGTCGTACAAGTCTCTGCTCATTTGTCACGACTGAATATACAACGTGTACAACGTGTACAACGTCTGCAGGCAGAAGGAGGGGACAGTGTAGAGACGAAGTATGAAACATGAACAGGGTAGGCACGCAGTGAGAAAAATGAGATGTCCATGGATTAAACGCACGCAACGTGCGAATTTGATATGCGTGTAATGTGCGTATAAATACATCGCGATGTTACGATACCCGTGAAATATTTGCACTGCATGCGATATGAAACAGCGATGTCCACAGAATAAACTCGTGCAAAATGCGAGAGTAATACTGACAGAAATACATATTTAAACACACACACAGACACCCACACACACTCACACGCATACACACACATACACACACAAATAGAGACATACATACGTATGCAAACAGGAAGAGAATTAAAGATAAACAACAACAACAACAAAAAATGGAAATAAAACGAGGAAATACAGATAACATTTTACGACTGCTGTTTTACAAGTAACTTGAAGCAGGTGAAAAAACTCGAGAGAGGAAGAATAAAAAAGTAACAAAACAAAATCAGCAACTGGAAACACTTAGCGTTGTAAGACGCAATTAAAACTAAGTAACAGTTCGTTTATTTATACGAACAACACGGCGATGTTAAAATAAAGTGTGAACTGTTTTTTCAATTCACCAAGGCAATCAATTTCCCACTTTTATATTTTCTTTTTACCAACTGTCTGAAATCATTCACGTGCTAAGGTAATGGACGACACGGTTTCGCCATTAAAGCTCTGATTTTTATCGCCGTCTACCCTATTATCGTGGTCGCCTGTTTGCGCTCGGCGTTAAGGAGGCTGGATGCAGTAAAAGCCTGCATGCTTGACACCCGTTAAAAACAAATTTATTACGTCCGTTTTCAGTGAAAAATGACGGCGCTATTTTATATTGTTTCGGTGATCCTCAAATGCCGACAAAAGTCGCGGATATGAAAAGTTTTATCGAGACTGCTATAAAAACGCGAGCGCGCGCGCGCGCGCCGGCTGAAAAGATCACGTGATTTTTGGAAGTCAGTAAAAATTTGCTTCGAATTTGGTCATAAAAGAAGGTATTTTTATCGTTAGTGAATTTTATGCATTTTGGAGCCGAGGAAAGTTATTATTACCAAGAATATTTTCTTAATATTTAGTTAAACAGCATCACTTATTATATTGCAAAGCATTGTTTGGCATAAATGCGACAGCACCGTTCGTTTATACAGCCGTGTGCATGTGAGTACGTGCGTGTGTGTTAGTTTAATTACAATTTTCATCACTTTACATCTTTATATAAAGATAATCACACAGAATATCAAGAACTTAAAAAAAATAAAAAATAAATAAAAATAAATAAATAAAAATACAAAAATGAAATAGGATATAAACAACATACAGAGAATAAACAAACAAACAAACAAACCAACAAATAAATAAACCTGCAACCATAAACGACCTGTTACTTTTTCCAGTACAGTTATTATTAAAAAAAAAAAAAAAAAAAAAAAAAAAAAAAAAAAAAAATTCACAAAGAAATGTTTGTGTGAAGTTTTCAAGGTTTTGAGAAAATAAGAAGAAGAAAGATGGATAGGTAGATGTACACGACATGTCTTCAAATGTATCTGTCCCGACGTAGTGACCCAAGCCGCCTGTCATGTCCGCTAGGTGGAGCCATTCATCAACTTCAAAGCGACCCCAGCAGAACGGTAATCTAACGTGACCCGGGAGGAGCGCGGTGCGCTGTGAGTGAACGTCTTGGTTAACCCGTGAAAATCCACTTCGCATTCAGTTCTCGTTTTATCTGCAGAAAGCCGATATGTATTCTCTTTTTTCTTTTTTTTTTATTGTCTGGTGGTTTTAGTTTTTGACATTTCGTTTTGTAGTTATTACCGTTATCGGTGATAATAATTGGGATATGTCAGGTGTGATGAATTATATAAATTTGAGTAGAGTGAGTAATGCATATGTTTGATACACTTTGAGAAACGAGGCGTACAGATGTAGACTCAGAACAGAAAAGGTGCAAATTTCTCTGTAAAATTATGTCTCTCTCTCTCTCTCTCTCTCTCTCTCTCTCTCTCTCTCTCTCTCTCTCTCTCTCTCTCTCTCTCTCTCTCTCTCTCTCTGTGTCTCTCTCCCTCCCTCCCTCTCTCTCTCTCCCCCTCCCTCCCTCTGTGACACTTTCTCTTTCTTTCTCGCTATATTTCTCTCCGACTTTCTGTCTCTCTTTTTCTCTCGCTCTGCCGTTCTGTTTAACCATCTCGTGTGAAAATTCTATTTTACATTAATAATAATAATAATAATAATAATAATAATAATAATAATAATAATAATAATAAAAGTAATAATAATATATGTGTATGTATGTATGTATGTATGTATGTATGTATGTATGTATATATATATATATATATAGACATACATACATACATATATATATATATATATAGAAATACAGCGTCATTTACAGTTTATTTCTCAGTATATAACTATCACTTTTTATATTTATTCAACATTACGTAACAGGCCAACGTGCGTGTTTTGCTAATCCCACTGACTTCACTAGTTTAAACGTTTATTTAGGTAAAACGCGTCAGCTGAGTTTTTAAATGTCAGTGCTGTTACGTAACCGTGTTGTTCGCACCGAGTCGCTAGCTGGGGGTGGGTGGGGTGGTCGGAGGGTGGGGGTATGAATGGCTTGTTTCAACAGAACGCCATCTTGGTCGGCTGCGTTTGCCGACGTGTGCAAAGTGAAGACGCAATTACGCACACCCCAACACGCTTTGCCGCTAGCTGCTCACTTCAAAGACGCCGCACGGAATCCAGAAACGAAATTCTTTTACAGTCGGCTTCACAGAAATAATATCCCCTCTTCACAGCGCGCGATCGTTTTTTTTTTTTTCGCCGGGTCAGAAACTTAAACCAGTCCTGACATAAGCCAAAACGTAGCAAGGTTAATTCCATTACTTCGGCTATTAAGAGAGTCCGGGGGGGTGGGCGGGCGGCGGGAACAAGGGTGGGGGTGGGGGTTGTTGTCAGCGTTTCCAGCCCGGATTAGCTAAACGAGGCAAAAAAAAAAACCATCCCTGACTCGATGTGGACAAAAGGTTTACAGAAACCACGCCCCACCCAGAGGTCAGCCTTGCCGGACACACACATTTATGTATAAAATATTCATACAGGCAAAACATTTTATAAAATTCCCACTATCTATTTTACATTGGAGAAAAATGAAAGGAGTTATATATGATCTGTGTCACCCATTACCAGATGTCAGCTAATTTTCCAAGGAATAGGTTAAAATCTGTAAACGACAGATCTAACCAATGTTGAATACTGTAAATCTCTCTCTCTCTCTCTCTCTCTCTCTCTCTCTCTCTCTCTCTCTCTCTCTCTCTCTCTCTCTCTCTCTCTCTCTCTCTCTCTCTCTCTCTCTCTCGTTTAATAAAACCTTAATCTTTCGACACTAAAGTTTTTCGTGCAAACACACACATTTCACTGTTTTTCACTGATTTAACAAGTCAGAAACATTTCTTTGCTATTAATCACTGAAATTTGACAAAGTATTTCCAGTGCTGAATCAACAACCAATTCTGTTAACTCGTGTTAAAGAAGAAAAAAAAACCCTTCAAAACGAAGAAGATTGGAAAATGAAATATAATTTATTATAAGATTCTTGACAGTTTCATAAACATGATATATTATTACAGACTATTTTTCAATTTCAGTTTCGTTTTTTCTTTTGAATCTTGTTTTTGTTTTATTTTTATTTTATCACTTCGTCCCTCTCTCCGTGTGTTTACCTAATTTATTTATCTACCTGTCTCTCTGTATCTTTCTCTTCTCTCTCTCTCTCTCTCTCTCTCTCTCTCTCTCTCTCTCTCTCTCTCTCTCTCTCTCTCTCTCTCTCTCTCTCTCTCTCTCTCTAATAAAACAATATTTATTTACATTGATGCATCCTATGCATGGGTTTTGGGCGTATAACGACCGCACCTGAAACATATAAACCACCGGAGTCGATTTTAAATATATACGCCAGCCAGGAAACCTTTCACAGCGAAAATATTACTAAGCTTTAATAGGGGAATATCGCCACGCTTTATGGCGAATACCCGTGGCGTTATTTGCGAATCTGCTGAACGTTATTAGTCTTTTGTCACAGACATCGAGATATTTCGAAAGAGACAAAAAAAACCCAACAACAAAAAAAAACACCCGAGAAATCAAAAAAAAAAAAAAAAAAAAAAAAAGAAAGAAAAAAATTAAAGAGAGAATATTTTTAACACAAGAGACGAAGGGATAAACTCACTTTCTGTTTTCCTCTTTTAACTGAAAGTACATATTTTACGACACTACTCCTTTTTTTTTTTTTTTTTTTCTTTTTTTTTTTTTTTTTTCAAAAAAAAAAAAGAAATATAAAAAAAAAAAAAAAAAAAAAAGATATCTCGCGATGCAGAAAACAACGAAGGCGTAAAACGGCGGCGTGCTATATATAAATATTTATCGCGGGTTAATGTGTGCAATGTGCATTATTTATATGATCTATCGCGTTTGTGCATTGCTTTCTGAGTTATTACGCAACACACGTGCGTAATAAAAATGTACGTTTTACTGCGTGCAGTTCTTTGATTCGACGTCATTAACTGCATACCACGTATCGCCGCTGCTGCATGATGGGAAATGTGGTTTCTCCTCTCGCTGCCGATTGGCTCGTTACAAATATAAAAGGCAAATTGCTTTTGTCGTTTATTGCAGTTTTATGTTATTATTATTATTTTTCTCCCGGGGGGGGGAATGACGAACAAAAAAGAAATGTTACAGAAAAATGTTTAGCAGATTCATGTGTGGGAAAAAACAGGAAAGAAAAGACGAAAACGACGAATTAAAAAAAAAATATATATATATATATATATAATAATAATAATAATAATAATAATAATTAAAATTAAAAATAGTAAAAAATTAAAAATAAATAAACAGAAAAAAAGATGAATATACAAAAGACAAAAACAATAACAACAACGACGAAGACAACAACAACAACAACATCAGCTCACAAACACACACATAAACTGTTTTAAAAAAAAAAGATTCTGAATAAATTATTGATGTCTTGACTTATAATCTGACACTGTATATTAAATATTTCTGTGAATAAACCGTGATTCTGTTATGGTTATTTTTTTGTAAGAGATGAAAAAATGATAAATAGTATTCTGTGTCATGTTTTACTGTCACGTGACACTTTAATAAACAACAAAATTCATTATTTATTTATTTAGTTAGTTAGTTAGTTATTAAAGATTTTTAAATAACAATTACAGCAAAGACCACACTAGTTAACCAAAAAAAGAAACCCAAAATATAAATAAAAGTAAAAATACGTGTTTAACAGCAGAATGAAATGCGCACACATGCACACACATACACACATATACACTGGCACACACACACACACACACAGACACAGCAGCTCCTACAAACTGAACCTGAGCGTAAAAAACGAGGTAAAAAAAAAAAAAAAAAATCTTTCACTCATCTGGCGACTTCAAACACAGATCTCTGCGTGTCTGCCACTTTTCTGTTCAGAACTCGACTTGTCGCGTCGCTGATAAATCAACAGCTACAACAGCATCGCGGCTTGCAAACGTTTTCCTCAAGACAGGGTTTTAACAGCGTTCGACGTGGTAATGTTTGAAAACCGCAAAACACCGCAAAACCGTGACGAACCGCGAGCTCTGGTTTTAATGTTGTTAATTATACAACTTTACTGAATTAAAGAGATCGCGGGGGTCTACGTTTATTATTTATGTGGTGTGTGAAGTAATGGATTTCGTAGCAAGTAATAATTTCTTTCTTGATGTAAATGTCATAAAATTATCAGTTCCAGTGTTTATGTGATATAAAATCATGAATTTCCATAATAACTACCAATTTTTTTTATTTATTTATGAGTTATACAAATCATATAAATTATTGTGATATGTAAAAATTTTTTAATGTAGGTGTTACATAAATTTAATAAAATTATTACTTTCAGTATTTATCATGAATTTCATAATAAGTCTTTTTTTTTTTTTTTTTTTTTTAAATATATATCTTATATACGTAACATAAATTATTGCTGTCATTATTTTTATTATTTTTTTAATTTCAGTTATTACTTTCAGTGTGTATGTTCGTGTGATATTAAGTTATAAGTCTCACTATAAATTCTAAACTAATTGTATGTGCGTTTATATTCTATGAAATTATTATTTTCATAATAAATAACGAGCCTTTGTGTTGTTAATTGATTAAACCGATGATTTTGTACGTTTCAGGTTGACTAGAGAGAAATCAATACTTTCGTTTAAAGTGAGTAATTTCAAAGACAATTTTCTACTTACTCTGGTCGATGTGTTACGATATCAGTCAAATAAAAACAAACTGATGTTTATATGTGCTTTAAACAGAGCGTATTAATGAAATGAATCGAATGAAATTACCCAAAATAATATTTATATATAATTTAAAAACTTTCAGGAATGATATAGATCAAATGAAATTTATATAAAATGCTAATTTTATATTTTGAAACAATGTTAAAATAATAAATTTCTTTTTAAATTACCACTTTCGTTATATTGCTAAGTAAATAATTTTTTTTTTTTTTTTTTTTTTTTTAAATAATTAATTTCGGTATAAATTATATTAATCGTGGAAAACAATACCTGACTGCAATTTGTTTAATTTAAATTAATTAATTAAGCTAAGTATTCACAGTTTAAACAAATTAATTCCAGCCACCAACACAAATGTAACTAAAAATAGTTTACTTCTGTATCTGGTGTGGAATTCTAAATTAAATGCTTTATTTTTATTTTTTTTAATTATTTTTTTGTTCATTTATTTATTTATTTATTTATTTATTTATTTATTTATTTTTATTTTTATTTTTATTTTTATTTTTATATTATTATTATTATTATTATTATTATTATTATTATTATTATTATTGTTGTTGTTGTTGTTGTTGTTGTTGTTTTTGTTGTTGTTGCTATTTAAATAGTGTGAATTTACGTTTTAAATAACTCTTCTTCAAACACTGGACTTTCTTAATAAATAATATATTTAGTTGCTTGAAAATGAATACCATATCAGGATAAATCGATAAACTGTTATTCAAAGTTACGTATAAATGTTTCCAATTGTTTTAATTAATACTTATACACATATCTTTAATAACACATAATCTCACATAGAGAAAAAGAAATATATAAAATTCGAATTTTTCATAAATAACAAACTGAGATGAAAATAATATCATTTCAAAGATGATATACTGATATCAGAAAAAAACCAACAAACAAACAAAGAAAAAAAAACCTCAGCAAACAAAAATAAATAAATAAACAAATAAATAAATAAATAAATAAATAAATTTAAAAAGTTAATAAGTAAAATAAAGAAATTGCTAATAAAAAAGAAAAGAAATAATAATAATAATAAATACACAGAAAATACCAAAACTACAAAATCCATCAGACCGCCAGTTCGAACCCCGCTAAATTACATTTTTATTTTTATCAAAAAACACCAACAACGAGTCTGTCACAGACACATTCTAACAAGCTAGAAACCTGACCACAGAAACGTCTTTCACAGACACAAACAGAATACGCCTGAGGAGGATCGATCCCGCAACCAGCTACACGCAGGTACGTGTTGTAACCAGTAATTAAACCAGTGATGATGTAAGAGTTAAAATGTAAAATGTGTCTGAGTCTGCTACACGCAGTTACGTGTTGTAACCAGTAATTAAACCAGCGATGATGAACGAGAATGAAAAGCGGAGATGACAGCGACGTCATGACGGCTGCTGTGGGAATGACAACTACGTCTGACGTGACGTCTGTTTCGTCTAACGCGAACAGAGAGACGATTATCTTGTGTTTACGGGTCGCGCGTTTTGTCATTTGTAATATCCACGTGTTTCATCATTTGTAATATCCAGGTATTTAATTTACCTATATCCGAATGTTTCATCATTTATAAAATCTAGATGTTTCATCATTTATAAAATCCACGTGTTTCATTATTTATAATATCCACATGTTTCATCATTTATAATATTCACGTGTTTCATCATTTATAATATCCACGTATTTCATCATTTGTAATATCCGAGTATTTAATTTACATATATCCGAATGCTTCATTATTTACAATATCCACCTGTTTCATCATTTATGGTATCTGCTGGTACCACTAAATCTAATATTATTTGTAATGTCGGTTGTTGCAGCAATAATGCTTGGCTGTTCTCTCTGTTTAATTGCGAGAAAGATTCTTATATATTCACCATCTCATATACATGTTGTTACAAGCCAGTGCCGTTGTCATAGCAGCTGAGAAACACTGACCGTCGGGTGACGGTTTCGCTTTAGAAACAGATCGCCCGGTGATGGTTTTAAATCTCTACTTTCGTTTTGTTGTCATTTGTTTACAAGCAGGAGTTTTTTTATTTCTAGTTAAATATCTATTTATATTTAGATTTCATTTTATTTTATATTATCTTGTATTATTTTCTTATTTTATCTTATCTTATTATATTTATTTATTTATTATTTATTTATTTATTATTATTATTATTATTATTATTATTATTATTATTTTTATTGTTTTATTTTTATTTTTTACCACCAGTCTGTGTCAAATATTAACTGAACAATGGAGATAAAAAAAACAGTCTGGGGACAAGTTCAGCAAACAACAGGTGTGAATTTTCTTATCGTTCCTCATCGAGAGAAAACGTTAAAAATATTTCTAAAAATGTGTAAACTTCAGTCCCCCCCCCCGGGTAAACCGGTGACAAACGCTTGTCGCGTTGTTTTACCGGATGTGTCGACAGTCGCTCGCCTTCGGCAAAACCCGGTTTTATAGCCACGTGGCATCTCTCGATTATCACCCGCTTTCACTGGCTGACGTTTACGAGTCCGGCTGACGGTTAAATAACAACGTGTACACCACGAATTACAAATTAGTCTGAGGCTAAACTAATTTTAAAACCTGTCTTCTTGTTTTGTCTGGTGGCGAAAGTTGTAGAAAATAAATCGTTGTTTTCTTGGTGGTGGTTTGTTTTTGTAAGATTATCAGTAGTTGTAGTTCAGATTAATAAAATCGTATTTTTTTTTTTTTCTGTTTGACTGGATTATGATGTTCACAGTAATCATGACAATATTTAAAAGAAAGAAGAAATTAGCCTGAATCAATTTTTGAAAACCTTTTTGCTAATTACGTGACAGTGTCAGATTTGTACTATTTCCATAATGAAATAATTTCTGATTTGTAAGGGGGAGAATGTAAACTCATAAAAATCCCTAACTTAAATTATTAGCTGATGGTACATAGGTTTGTGTCATACAGAAAACATCTGGTCACAGTTCATAATAGTTTGGAATTAAACTATTTGATAAAAAAAAATATGTCTTCTGTTACGTTCACCAGACAATGATCCTCGTTAATAAACCTGAACTGTCTGTTTAATGGTAATAAAGTTTATATCCATCGTGATTTCAAAGTTTTCTAGTTGTTTACTAGGTAGTTGTTATACGATTCTTGACGTTTTCACAATGGAGTGTCTAACAAAATTAATTTTTGACGTAAAATTCTGAACAACTCTGGACGTTGAAAACACGTGAAAGATTTTGCGTCAGTTACAGGAATGAAGCAGAATTAATCAGCAGTTTGCTGTGGTCCTAAGTAGTTATAAAAACGTTTCTTTCTCTGGATAGTTTAATGTCTACCACACGCTGTATCAAAGTGATCTCACGCCAGTTTTTATGTAATTAAGGCGCGTTCCCAGGTCTGAGTAAAGTAGATAAGTTTAACATTCCACTAAGAACATAAATTTCAAAGTGTTCTTTTTGTTGGTAATAAATTAAACATTTCCAAGTTAAAAAAACAACAGTGAAAGATAATCTGAAAGATAACGTGCGGTTTTGGAGGATATACGGCAACACAAAACCCGGTACAAATCAATTAATGCAATTTAGTTCTTCTCCACTCACAGCGATACGATCTTCATTACAAATTTGAAAACACTTTTTTGTTACAGAAGCGCTCTCTGGCGTCACGTGACCTGCACTCCTTTCTTTCGCAGCACCACCACCTCGCCTACGTTGCATTTATCCGTCGACCGTATCACTACGACATCGCCTCGAGTGCTTTGTCCGCAACAGCGTAGACAACGATCTTTTAATAATACATCGCCTCACAGTTAAACAAATCTCGCTTCTGTAGGATCGCATCAAAACACTCTGTCATTCTCGTGAGTAACAATAACAATAAAAAATAAAAGTAAATGAAAAAAGAAAAAATAATAATAATAATAAAAAAAATAAAAGAAAAAAAGAAAGAAATTAAAAAAGAAAAACCAAAAAAAAAAAAAAAAAAAAAAAAAAAAAATTAAAAAAATCCCAGAAAAGCAACGAGGGGGTTAAAAATCAAAATGGCTGCATGATAAAAAACAGACTGGTTTTTTTTTCATACGAGATCGTTTTAGCACCTGCGCGTGATTACAAAAAACACCAGCGATGAAGATCTAGAAGACATTGTACCGCGCGCTCTATCAGATCAAAGGTGGGTAGTGGGAAAGCTTTTGCGGGGAGATGTTTTGTGTTAAGCTAAAGAAAAGTGTCAGCCTGATGAATATCAAAGAACAGTGCCATCCAGCGAGTCATCTTTACAGCGAGTACGACTAACTCGCACGCTGAGCGAAATAATAGCTGACAATTTGTTCCGTCGCCAGCTATCTCGAACTGTGATCTAACAATTAGGTCGAAATTAAAGAAAATTATATCAGTTCTGATGTGTAGATAGCGAGGAGAGCATCCAGTGGAAAGTGAATATTGATAATAATAATAATAATAATAATAATAATAATAATAATAATTATAATAATAATTATACATTTTTTTCGCGGTTATTACTATTAGGTTACTACTGGAGATAATTGCCTGTCTGTGACATCAAAGCTTTTATCGTCGATTAAAATTATGACACACGTGTAATTTATCCGATGTTTGACGATAAGAAGAAAGATGTAGAACTTTTGAAAATGTAATAATGTCGACGACTATGACGATGATGATGATGACGATATCAATAATAACAGCAACAACAGCAACAGCAGCAGCAGCAACGACAACAACAACAATACTACTACTACTACTACTACTACTACTACTACTACTAATAATAATAATAATAATAAAAAGATAATTTATACAGGTCACACAAAAAAAAAAAAAAAAAAAAAAACGTTTCATCCTGGTTTTGATGTGATATAGTTTACTACTATTATGTAACAGAATAAATTTTACGACACAAAATAAATTTAACTTCTCAGTAAAGTAAACTGATATCACACACAAGGGACAGATCGAGATTTCTGTACGGGGGGGGGGGGAATCGCTTGTTTTTGGAAATAATTTTATAAACGCATTGCGTTTTGTATGAATCAGAACGGGAACATGTCCGCAAATTATGAATAAAGTCCTTTTAATATTAGCAACAAATAAGTATATAATAACTAACTAAATAAATAAATAAATAAATAAATAAATAAATAATAGATATTTAGATAGATAGACAGACAGACAGACAGACAGACAGACAGACAGACAGACAGACAGATAGAGACAGAGACAGATAAGTAGATACGTAGGTAGATAGACAAATAAAACAAACACAAGAAAAATGATCTGCAGACTGTCACGTGGTTGTCGTGTGGTTTGTGTCCCTCCCTGCTTTCTCGCCAGTCAGTGAGTATTTTGAAAGATGATGACGTTAACACGTCATACGAGACGTTTTTCAGTTTCATGTCATCGCTTTTCAATAGCTGCACCACTTGTAGTCTTGTGTCTGCGTAACAATCACGTACACGTTTTTCTTTTTTCTTAAACTATCAGATCATTGTCATGCATAGCTTCAGTAAATAACACATGATTTTTGTTTTCAAATCTGTTTTACTTCTTCTTCCGAGCCCCAGAAAAAAAAAAAAAAAAAAGAGAAAAAAACTCTGGTTAAGAAAGGGCACTGTTTAGGATAAGCAGAATATAAGATCACAAGCGTTATTCTTTTGAAGACGGTGATAAAGGTATTTGACCCTTGACATAAAAAGTTCCGGCTCCATCGTTTAAGGTGGACAATATAACTTGCTGGTGTGGCCGAACGACACGTTTTTGTCGTGTCTGTAAACACAAGCAAAAACTTCAAAGCGACCTGAAGTTAAAACAATGACGAGTGTGTTTGTTTGGAGCAAACTTTAGCAGAGACCAAGAGTTCAGGTCTCAGTTGATCTGGAACGAACAGAAACACATTTCACTACAACACGATGTATTAGAAACAGTAACCATTTCGTTACACAGAGAGAGAGAGAGAGAGAGAGAGAGAGAGAGAGAGAGAGAGAGAGAGAGAGAGAGAGAGAGAGAGAGAGAGAGAGAGTTTATCCGATGCTACTGTAATCGTTCTTCTTTCTAAACACGTGTTAAATGTTAACATCAGCTGTGAACAGGATGCACTGGATTTCGTTTCTTTAACAATGCAAACACAATTATTACGTTGACACTCAACAACCATTAATACTGAGCCTCGGTCTGGCCTTGTTAAAAAGACTTATTATTCATGCTGTGCGTTTTATTCTTTAGCAGAGAGAAACTCTGTACCGAGATGCTGTTTGTTTTCATCGTGCACTGAAAACGGAACGCTGCAGACGACACTGACACGACGTCTGCGACTCAGAAATGGCGGACACTAATCACGTTCACAGTTGTTTCCAAACTGAGGAATAAAACAAACTGTCATTTTTTTGACTAGATGCGCAAATTATCACCGTTGTGGATTTTCTCTGGCTTCGCCTCATCACAAATCTCGTTGTTTTTTGTTTTTTTTTTTTGTCCCCGTTCCCATCTGTCACAGTTGGCATGTCCAGAACCAATATGTCTGGTCACGGGTCATGCGCAGTCCACTGTGTGCACGAGGCACGTGCACTGCACTCGCGAGAATGTTTTGTCTTGTTGCTGATACTTATCGGGCGACGCAGCATTCACAGAGGGAATGTTTTTGATAATCAAGTTTTGACATCACTGATATCAGTGAGTTCTTTGCAGAGACAGAAAGACAGATGGTTGTCAGTTTGTAAAGATTTTAATACCAGTTTTTAAACAGTTTCTTCATTTCAGAGTTTGTTAGAGAGAAATACTATCTTTTATAATAATAATAATAATATTAATAATAATAATAATAATAATAATAATAATAATAATAATAATAATAATAATAATAATAATAATAATAATGATGATGATGATGATAATAATAATAATACAGTATTTTTGAAAAATAATTCTAAATCGGTACATGGTTTTATAAACAGCCACATGAATACTGTTTGAAAAACAAGATGTGAATCCTTGGGTATAAATTGCGAAAAGATTCAGTAACAGCAACAACGACAGAGTCGATGATCATTACGACGATGATAATAATGATAATGATGAAGAGTGTAGTAGTAGTAGTAGTAGTAGTTGTAGTACCAATAGTAATAATAATAATAGTAACAACAGCAACAACAATAACATCAACAACGACAACAACCAGGACAAGAATATTACAACAGAATAATATTTAAAAAAAAAAAAAAAAAAAAAAAAATTAATAATAATATAAAAAAAAAAAAAAAAAAAAAAAAAAAAAAAAAAATGAAATTAAAAAAATTTAAAAAAATAATATCATAATAAAAGAAAAAACTAACAACTAACTATCTGTGCAGGTAACAATAAGAAAAACGCGGAAGTGACGTACCTCTTACCAAGTCTTTAGGAAGACTGGGCACGTTCGCGATGGACGAGCAGTTCCACCGTCTGTCCGAGAACTGGTTCTGACACGTCTCCACGGACACGTGCGACGCGCGTGCCACGGTAGCCATCAGATCGAGGTTCTGCTTGCAGATCTTCACCTGTCGCGGAATCAGCCCGTACAGTCTGGAGCAGTTCCTCGCGCTCTCCCACGTCTTCTGTCTGATCTTGTGCAACGCCCTGCGAAAAATAAAATAAAATAAAATAAATAAAGATTTATGTAGACAGCATTTTAAAAAACCAAAAATATGTTTGGCAAATGTGTATCTGTTTAAATGGGTGTGTGTGTGTGTGTGTATGTGTGTTTGTGACGTGCTGAGACTTTTGAACTGAAATGAAAGATATATATATAGATATATACGTACATACATAAATAAATACATACATATACATGTTATAATACATAAATATATTATAATATATGTTTAGATAAATATACATGTATATACACATACATAAACATATATATATATATATACATACATATGCATATATTCATACACATAAACTATACGTGTATATATATATATATATACATAAACACACAAACATATTGTTTAAAGTTTTTATTTATGCATATAAAATCATATAAAAATATACACACACACACAGAACCAGTGATGTGAATTATTGTTAGTATGTTATAGTTTAATTAAAAACAGAGTACAGTTAGTTTTAGTTTTTAATAAACAAAAACCATATGTTAAAGTTTATTAATAAACAACATAGTGTTGAATACAGAACCAATAATAAACAACAGAGTACAGTGTTAGTATGTTAGAAGTTTATTAATAAACAACAGAGTACAGTGTTAGTATGTTAGAAGTTTATTAATAAACAACACAGTACAGTGTTAGTGTGTTAGAAGTTTATTAATAAACAACACAGTACAGTGTTAGTATGTTAGAAGAGATGTAGTGTGTTCACAGTTTTCTAACTAGCTGTGGGAGATGTCGGTACAGAGAGGTGAACCCGCTACATACCACACGTCACAGTTTAACTGTGGTGAATCTTTGTCTCAAAACTCTAACAACAAGATCAGAGAAGTGGTTGTTTTCAGAATCTGTATTCGAGACCGATGAAATAGGTTCAGTGTTTTAACATGTCAAAAATAAAAAAAATAAAATCAAATAAAAAAATAAATAAATAAAATTAAATTAAAATAAATTAAAAAAAATAATAAATAAATAAAATAAAATAATAAAATGAAATATGTAGATATATATTTTAAATAAATAAATAAATAATAAATAAATAAATAAATAAATAAATAATTAATCAAAATAATTAATAAAATAAATAAATAAATAAATTAATTAATCAAAATAAATTAAAAAATTAAAAACAATAAAAATTAATAAACATATAAATAAATAAATGAATAAATAAATCAATCAAAATAAAATAAATTAAAATAAAATAAAATTAAAATAAACAAACAAACATATAAATAAATTAAAAAAATTTGTTTTGTTTTTTTGTTTTTACATCGTCTTGTCTTAACGTGAAAGTTAAAACAGCAGAAGTAAAACGACTCAAGACTCGCTGTTGTAGACACAAATGAGTCGACGAGAGCGAGGTTCACGCAAAGCTCAGTGGGTACGTTACGTAAGTAAATCACAGCGAGGCAGACACTACACGTGTAGAACAAGCTCGCGAGAGAGAGCAGCAAACAAATAAATCAGTTGACGTGTTGTACAGCGAGAGCGAGGCGGCAGTTTAAAACAGTGATCTGTGGTGAGATGCGCTTCTTGTCTTTTTAAAACAGAAGAAACTGTTAGAAGATTACTGAAGTCTTTAATTAGATTAACAAAAGACAAGTGGGTTGGAGTAGTTTAGAGAGACGGGGTGGGAAGAGAGAGGGGAGAGAGAGAGGGAAGGATAGGGAGAAACAGAATAAAAGAAAAAAGAGAGAAAAAAGTGAAAGAGAGTTTGAGAAAAAAAGTGAAAAAGCGAATGAAAGACAAAATATGAGAAAAAAATATAAAAACAAAAGTAGATAAATAAAATTATTCTACCCATATCCAAGTTACAAGAAAAAAAAAAAAACAAATAAATAAATAAAAATAAAAATAAATAAATAAACACACAGATAATAAATAAATAAATGAACGAATGAATAAATAAATAAATAAATAAATAATAAATAAACAAATAATAAATAAATAAATGAATGAATAAACAAATAAATAAAAAAACAAACACACAAATAAATAAACATAAATAAATAAATAAATAGATAAATAAACAGATAAATAAATATATAAATAAATTAACAGATAAATAAATAAATAAACAGATAAATAAATAAATAAATAAATAGATAAATAAATAAATAAATAAATAGATAAATAAATAAATAGATAAATAAACAGATAAATAAATAAATCAATAAACGGATAAATAAATAAATAATTAAATCAATAAATAAATAAATAAACAAACACAAATAAATAAATAAATAGATAAACAAATAAACAAATAAATAAATAAGACACATAACTCCACTATTCCCGAGTTAAACAAGATTCCAGTGAAAAGTGTCAAACTGTTAAAACTGCAGCTGTCCGCCCAACGGCATTTTTATTTTGTTTATATTTTTAATTCTTTTTTTTTTTTTTTTTGGTAATTCATTCCCGCGCCGGTTCATTCACTTTTCATTCACGATGTTTAAATTCCCTGCCATGACGAATATTTGTCTTTCTCTTCGCTACGTTTTCTACAAACCTGGACGCACATGCTGCCTAACAGCGGCCATGTTGTAAGTCTTCAGTTTCCCTCGCTCGCGCTGCATATTAACAGATCTGCTTGAAGTGAATTTAAAATATTTAATGCGTTAAACTGAAAGTTTGGGGAGCAATAGCAATGCAGACTGTGACTTTTAAAGGTATTTTTTATTTATATATTTAAATGAATTGTTTTGAATTGTATGGAAAAGGTGGTTTCTTTAAATGTGAACTGTGATAATTCTGGACAGGACATTTAAGATTTGTAAACAGCAGTACACAGTGATCAGTTAACAGTATTAAAGAAACTGATAATAGAAGAGATTTGCATTCAGTATGATATTAACTACGATAATTTTAGACATGATACTTTTAAGATGAGTAAACTATTATATACAGGAAATAATCAACAAGATGAGAGCTGTGATATTTGTGTACATGGCTCTGTTAAGATAAGACAGCTATTAAACACAACACACAAACAACCTGATCCTGAAACTAATAATCCAGAAAATTTCTTTAAGACGAGCACAGTATAATACAAAGATGACATGATATAGAAATTAATATTTAGGAGAATAAGTCTTTGAGATGCGTTAACTTTTGCATGTAATAAACAAAGAATATATCATAGAAGGCAATATTTGAGTACATCAGAATTAATTATCGCATAGTATATGTGATGAACATTATATCAGCTATGGTTACGCTAGACAAGATACTTTTAAGACGAATAAAGTATCGTATGCAGTAAATAATCAACATGATACAAGATCAATTAACTATTATATGTGAAATAAACAAATAAAATAATTATAGAAATTAACAGGCCAGGATAGGGTGCCTTTAAAATACGTAAACAGTTGTATACATATATATACAGTAAATCTTTAAGTTCAATAAATAAAAACAACTTTACACAGTATAACAGAGAACTGGATGGGAACTATGATAATTGTAGATACAGAGCATTTAACAATGTGTATAATAAATCTTTAAGACGAATACAGTCTTGTATATAGTAACACGATGGGATCTATAATAAATCTAGACACGCTACCTTTAAGATGAGCAAACAATTGTGTGTGTATTTGTGTATATATAGTAAATGTTTTGGATGACTAAACTGTTGTGTGCAGCGAAGAGACAGAATGATGGGCTGTGTGATGGTTGTGGACAAGGTACTTAGTCTGCGGTGCAGATGGATGGCTGGGGGGCAGGGAGCTGACAGGGCGGTGTGTGTGATTGTATCTGACAGGGAGTTTAACACGCAGACACCTCGCTATCGCGGACTGCTCGCTCATCCTATCACAGATCAGTTACACGTGTCACTCGCCGGCTGATTAGTACAGAAACGAATCCACCAGCGGAGTGGTAAACAAAACACGTGGAAATGCGTTTATCACGTCACATACTCACAGACGACGCACGGACACGCACACTTAAAAATACATACAAACACAAACACCTACATTTATATGTATGTATATATTTATATGTATGTATCTATGTATCTATCTATCTATCTATCTATGCATGTATATATATATATATATATATATATATATATACACATTCATATATATATATAGAGAGAGAGAGAGGGAGAGAGAGAGATAAAGATAGAGAGAGAGAGAGAGAAAGAGAGAGAGACACACAAACACACACACACATATATATTATATATCTACAATTATTCAGTTCTCTGTTATACTATAAAAAGTTATTTTTATTTATTCATCTTAAAGATTTACTATATATATATATATATATATACACACACACACACACACACACACACACTCACACACAGAATAAATAGCTCAGAAAAACTCCTCTGACAAACAAGTTAAACAAACATCGACACAAATGTTTTGATTTAGAGGAGAAACTATCTCGAATTAAGACTATTAATATTATTATCGTTCACTGTGACGGGGGCTATAAACAACGCCGGTTTTGACGAGGTGCGGCCAGATGTTTGCAGAACGCAGAGCAAACCGTACAGACGCCGATAGATATCTCCAGTATTCCACAGCTCACAACACTCGAGGCCGCCGCACACAAGACAACTATTCAGTCTGTTTGTCAGCCGAAATCTGTACAGGGGTGGGTTAGGGGTGGAGCGAGTGGGACGGGTTGGTGCGGACGTTAAATGTTTGGTTATAACTGTTGTGTCATAGTTGAAACGATTTATCTAAGAAATTGTAGGCAGTGAGGTTTTCAAAAGTTAAAGGTTTTTTTTTGTGTGTTTTTTTGTGTTTTTTTGAAGTCAGTTGCTAGCAGCTCTGATGAATGATATCTTAGTGTCTTGCTGATTAACCTGTCGCTTTGTCTTTTCATCACATGTCAAAGATACAATCCCACATCTATACTGTGTTCTTTATTCTATCTACACCCTCTGCTACATTATCTGCACCTTCTATAGTCTACAGTTTAGACTATAAATCTGTTTTGTGTACACAGCAAACATCCGTAGTATCATTCCTACACACTAAGTATTCTAATGTATATAGATAATACACTATCATCTGTGTGTTCTCTACATACTCATTTCTAAACCATCTAGATTATCTTATTATCGTCTACGCCTTCATCTCAGAATCGTCTACACTGTCGTCGCTATATTTTCTACATTCTCGTCTTTATATTATGGTCTACACCGTCAACGTCATAAGGTCTACACTCTCATCGCTCTATCATCTACACTCTCATCGTTATATTGTCTACATCTCTATATATATATCGTGTACAATCTCATCATGTGATGATCGTCTACACTTCCTTCTCTTCCTGCATGCCAGAGTACAGCTAGTATTAATTTCAAGTTTTCTCAGTGTATCACTGGAATCGGTGTCGAGTTTTTTCTTTTGACTACGATTTACTTCATTTCGCGTTGGCAGTTCGTCAGTAAGACAACGATAGCCCAACAAAAACGTTCAGCTTCCAGTAAACGACCTACAGGCAAAAAAACAACAACCAAAAAAAACTCCGTGTGCCACGGCAGAACTGACGTGAAGAGAAAGAAACAGCGGCACGACGTCTTCCTGGCACACGTCAACTGCACGTAATGGAAGGCACCTGTTTGAGGGGGGAACCAAGGGGGGGTGGACATATGGTTCTGGGGTTTTGTTTTCACTGATGGAAATGCTTTGCAATCAGTCACAACTTCACGTCAAGTGGACCCGTACAAAAGCCAGTGAATACTTTTATTGGCTGGCTT
>CM022666.1:16096771-16119271 GCA_012295275.1 Chrysomallon squamiferum
AAAATTAAGTCAGAGTGTCTGTCTGTACGTTTTCACTATCGTCAGTTACGTGTAATTCTTGCTATTATTTAGAATAATTCGTAATGGTCGTTGTAGTAGTCGTAGTCATCATTATCACTGACAAAGAAATTAGGTTTATGTTGCTGTTATCGTCAGTTACGTCTACTTTACGTTATTATTTTAAATATGTCGTTGTGGTCGTCATACAGTTTATTCGTTGTTGTTATTAGTAACAACAGCAGTAGTAGCAGTCGCCGTTACTGTAGAAATGTCGTTGTTGGAGTCATGTTTATCGAACAGTGTGTTGTACTAAATGAGATGTGAGTAAATTTGTCAGTAAAACTGAACAGTGACTGGATTCTCTGTGGGTGGGTGGGTGGGTTTTTGCCACACCCATGAAACGGAATGGCTTAGAACATAAATATTTAAATACTGGTTTTTGAAAGAGTATTGTGCGGTATGAAGAACCAAACCTAAACCAGTTTCAGTACAGATCTAGAACATTTTCTGTAATATCACATAAATAAATCAAATCAAATCAAATCAAATAAATAAATTATATTGAAATAAAATAAAATAAAATAATGTATTGAGGTGATTAGTGAAAATGATATTAGCGTCAGTGAAATATTATTACAAACATAAACCAGTTCTGAATATCATTTCTAAATCGTAAACTAGTTTTAGAGTCATTTAAACAAACACAATCAACTTCTCGAGAAGGTTTAAAGAGGCATAAGATGTTATATTGATAAATCTGAAACCTAAACAAGTTACTGTATAACAAAACCAACATCCTTACAGATTACAATACAGAAACTGTAAAAACCTAAACCGGTTTCAGAAGACAACAAAAACCCCAAATTTTAACATTAATAAACAACAGTGAATGATGAAATGGAGTTTCTGTTTTCGTGCGTGGTTTTGCTGAAACGATTAAACGTTTTCCTTTTCTCTTCTCGAACTCTATCTGGAACTGTTTCTCAAACAGAGGTTCGTTATCTGGAATCGTTTTACAGTTGTAATTTAAATTTCCATCATAAATCGGGGCTACCGCTGTGACGTCACCGATTTATTGAACGTGACGTGAAACAGCGTGGCGCTTATTACTTTGATGTAGTAATTAAGTTTACGTAGTGCAGGAAGCTGGGCCAGTAAATATGCACAATTAGCGACACGCCGGTGGGGCGCTGGGCTGGCAAGACAAACCCAGTTTTCGAGATCGTTTCTCAGACGAGAATCTCTGAGCTTGCAGAACGCCCAGACTTGCAGTGTGATGATGAAAGTGAAGCGTCAAGGTTTGATGTAGAACAGACAGAAGAAGCCACTTGGCTTGAAACTTGGCGTCTTTGTTTTTGTTCTCAGTTATTTTTGATCAGAGTAATTATGAGTAATTTATTATAGATTTCATTCCGTTTAATTTATTGAAGGATTTTTTTTTCTTTTTTTTTCTTTGTTTTTTTTTTTTTTTTGTTTCTTTGTTTTTTCTTCTTTTTGTTCTCTCTTATTTTCTTATATGTATCTCTTTCACTCTATCTCTCTCTCTCTCTCTCTCTCTCGATATTTGTCTGTTTATCTCTTGCTGCTTATATGTATGATTTCTCTCTCTCTCTCTCTCTCTCTCTCTCTCTCTCTCTCTCTCTCTCTCTCTCTCTCTCTCTCTTTCTTTCAACTATTAGAGACACGGCATGAAATATATTTGTCTGTTTATGGGAAGGAGCAAATAAACGATCACTTGCTGCTAACAGGTAAGAATGGGCCTAGAAATAACGGCAGCTATCATAGCCCGAAGTAAATCAATCAATCAATAAATAATGAAAAAATTTCGAACTTTTTTCATAATAAATAAATAAATAAATATTTCCTGATATAAAGAAGCGGTTGCTTTTTCTATTTCATGATAATTAAAATAAAAACAACAACATAATAAAACATTTACCTTTTTCAGTAATACTGAAATTATAAGCTGCTGGATTACTAAGTTAGGATAAATAATAAAATTCATTATTTAATTTATTATTAACTTTTATTTTTTCCCTTTGTAACAAGACCTTAACTTCCGAGCACTACAAAAACTTCATAAACTTCCATGTTTACTAGAAGAGCCAATGATTAAAGAGTTTACAGTTTGTATAGGGAGCCAGCGAATCTCCGTCAAGTGCCGCTGTGCACTCAGACATGTTTGCCAAACGCTCAATTACTGAACAAATTACGCCAATTGAAAGCAAATATTGAAGAGACATTAACGCTGTCTTTTATACTGGAAAACCTCGAAGCTTCTTGTAGGGCTGCTTTCAAGTTTAACTGATCCTTAAGGCGATACAAAGGAATTTCCCCACCAGACCATTGGCTGTTGTATATCGCATTAATGCAAGGGCAGAGTTGAATAATATTGCGCGTTTGTTTTTCTTTGACCTCTGTGTTTGCCCTTTATGCGGACCGGAGAGAAACTTTCACAGCTGTGACGTTGAATGCGGCCTGGTCCAGCGTGAAGCGAAAATCTTCGAACAAATCCAAATTTCGTGACTGAGAAACGATTGATAAAAGAACTTCTTGTGTTTGTCTTCTTTCTGCTCCCTCGTTTACACCCTGTTACTTAACAGCGTGTCAACAATAGGTGCCCGTGTTTACACGGACTGTCGGCGTGAAGAGAAACGCGAATTCTTAGAGAAAATATTACACACAAATTAACAGTTTTCATTCCACTTCGATACGTTGTCGTTTTGTCCACTGATGTTTCGTAACGCGTGTTTAAGTCAATTGTTTGTTGTACGTTGTAAAACGCCGCGATTTATTCAAGACAAATTTCAAAATTTTTATTCTGTTTTGAAGTAAAGTGATTTTTCTTCTGTAATTACATTTGTATATCATTATGAACAATTCATTAGTTGGTGTTTGTCTTTAAAATAATCAAATAAAGAAATATAATAAATAAAATAAATAATAAAAAGAGCAGCAAAGAAATAAAATCTGCTACTACTACCACTACTATTACTATTACCAATTCTACTACTAAAACAACACAACAACCACTACTGC
This sequence comes from Chrysomallon squamiferum, assembly GCA_012295275.1. Lineage (NCBI taxonomy): Eukaryota > Metazoa > Mollusca > Gastropoda > Neomphalida > Peltospiridae > Chrysomallon > Chrysomallon squamiferum. The sequence continues at coordinate 16,099,811 of CM022666.1, forward strand.
TATTATTATCACCACTACTACTACTATTACTTCTGTTACTTGTACAATAATGCAACAACTAATGCTACTGCTAGTAGTGCTACTGCTGCTACTACTACTACTAAAACATTTTTACTAGAGGTGCATAAAACAACAGGAATAAAGAAAGCACTGTAAAAGGATATTTTAATAACAAACAAAATTAATTTATTACGAGAAGAGAGAGAGAGAGAGAGAGAGAGAGAGAGAGAGAGAGAGAGAGAGAGAGAGAGAGAGAGAGAGAGTCAGTCAGTGTATATTAAATGAACTCTTCTACGTGTCCAGTGTTAAGTAACGTGGTGGGTATGCTTTGTTTACATAGTAAATGTTATGTTTAGATTATGACATCTCTCTCTGATATCACTTGATATTACACATACGGATTCTGCCTCTCTGTTTGACCTAATGTTTCACACTGCTACTGTCTTCCATCACACGCTTTCGCTCCTCTTTTTTTTTTTCTCTTTCTTATTTTTTTTTTTCTTCTCCTTTTTACCAAAGAGTGTCTGTGTGTGTACAAGTAAAAATAATTTAACATATCGAGTGGTGCTGTTTGTTTTTCTTGTCGACAGTTCTCAGTCTGGCGTTGGAGAAAATCGGTAGTGGCCTGTCAACTGCCAATTACAGACGAACATCTCGTCGCGAAAATAAACACAGATTAGCAGATTTAGAACACTTTGCCCTTCCCTTACAGGAAGACCTGCGATAGGCCAGTGGTTTGCGCGTCTGCTCGAGTTTAAAGAAGGATTGGCAGGTGTGAACAGGGTGCAGGAAAGAGAGTGAATATGATCCAGGGCAGAAGTTGTGTAAGTTACAAGGAAGAGGGTACAGGCGATACGACTGGGAGAGTATAGAGGACAGACGAGAGTCTATAAGATACAACCACTGTTACAAGGAAGATAGTATAGGCGATACGACTGGGAGAGTAAAGGATAGACGAGAGTCTATAAGATACAACCACTGTTACAAGGAAGATAGTAACGATACGACTGGGGAGTATAAAGGATAGGTCTATAAGAAACAACATGAAGAGCTTACAGAAACAACATAAAGCTTGTAAGGAAGAGAGAAGAGACCATGATATTTACGAGAAAGAAGTTGTGTAGGATACTAGAAATAAAGGATCTAAGGAAATTAGTACGTGTGACAGTGAAAGAGATTTTGTAAGATAGAAGGTGGAAAATATACACGAAACAAGTGTTAGAGAATACAAGAAATAAAGTATAACAGGATACAAGAATTAAAGTATGATAGGATACAGGAAATAAAATAAAGGATACACGAAAGGGTACATAGAATATAGCTAATAAAACATAACACACCCGTCTTATATTTATGTTACTACATATTTAAAAACTACATGATACTAAACACATAAACAAATAAATAAATAAATAAAAAAATAAAAAAAAACAAATAAACAAATAAATAAATAAATAAATAAATAAATAAATAAATTAATTAATTAATATACGGAAAAATAAATTTGCAATAAAACAAAACGTACAATATATATGTATATATAACCTGAAAAAATGGTTGCAATTAAAAGAAAAACGGCGGACGTAGGAAATAAAACAAAAGCAAGCCTGAAGCTGTAACGAAGTAGAGAAAAACAATTTAACAACGTGTGGAAAGGCAAAGATCTCATCAACGAGGTATTTTTTTTTTTCACATATTTTACAACGAGAAGAGCGGAGTTTAACCCGGCCTTCATTTCACAACGCGCGTATTAAATGTTAGCCTACGCTCCGAAGACTCGTAATAATGTCAGAATCAAATAAAACTATACACGTATATGGATTCGGCCGGATTATTTTACGATTTATACTTAACGATCCTATTAAAGCGACCCCCTACGTTTAAATTCAAGACAGACACGCCGAAAAGAGGACGGGCGTTTGGCAAATCATCCCATAACAGAGTTTTGTTTTTTTTCTTTATTTTATTTCGAATCCCGGCACTAAACTGTTTGTCGGATGAACAATAAAAAAGAGTAACTCTAGCCGCTTCGCTTCGTCTTTGAAGTGCTTGTTAGCTTATCCACGTCGGCAACAATGTGGTCATTTTTTGTCGTAATTACAAGCTGGAGAACGTGCTACGTGTTTGTGCGAGGTTTTGTGCGTACGGGTCTAATTTGTTTTGTGTTTGTGAAGATTTACTGCCGGGTATCGCCGAACGCCGGTTTCGGGTGACGAGGGTCACTCGGGTACTCGATGTGTGACGTCACTGGTAAATTCTAGAACTGAAGCGGTCGCCTTGGAAACGTGATCTGCGAAGTTATTTAGTGTACAAGTTCACTTCACAAACTGATAATGCAGTGTTTTCTTTTCTTACTCTTTTTTTTTAATTATATTTTTAAAAATTTATTATTATTATTATTTTTTTTACATTTACGAAGTAAAGAATGTCATAGAATGTGATTTAAACAAACATTTTGAAAACAAAATTAACATGAACGCGGACAAACAAACGCATTTATATAAATACATACATATATATATACAGATACACACACACACACACACACACACACACACACACACACACACACGTATATAAAATAAGAAATAAATTCATTATAATAACATTACCTGCAGCTTCACAAATATTTTTCTCTTCTTATATATATATAATATATACAATAATAATATAATTGTTATGACGTCATCGGATTAATGACGTAGTTTGAGAAAGCCGCGTCAAATTGCTGAACATCAATTTTATACAGTTTTATCATTTCACAAAAGTGTAAAAAACGAATTACTGCAAGACTCTAAGTTCATATCAATTTTTAATTCATATGTTAGGTTTCTGATATCTGAAAGCAGTTTAAATTAAAAGACAATTAGACAATTTTCAGTTTATGTTTAATACTAACATAGTTATTTATTTATTTATTTATTTATTTATTTATTAATTATTATTATTATTATTATTATTATTATTATTATTACTACTTTATTAAGTGTGTGTATTTAGTGTGTAAGTATGTGTGCATGTTTGAAAACAATGTGTATCATAAAAAAACTAAAAGTAAATTGATATGTTCTGACACAAAGACTCTCCAGCCTGTCATTTCCTGTTCACAAAACTAAGGTCAACAACAAAGAGTTTTTATATCACAGTTGTTAGGTGAAAAACTGCTGTTTAAAAGTACACGTCTCTACTACACGCCTACGTCTATCAATCACCCCACGTGACCGGGTTAACCCGTTCTAACCACATATTTGTTGTCGCTAAATCAAAGGTTGTGATGTATTATACTGGCAATGGAAGTAACAAGACCTATGTTGAAAAAAAGTCTTAAAAAAAATATATATATATATATATAGAGGAAACAGTAAAATAGGTTATTTATTTATTTATTTATTTACTTATTTATTACCTTGTTATTATTTTTTCTTGTTTTTTTTTTTTTTTTTTTTTTACTTATTTTTTATTTTTAATGACAAGACTTTTTAGTCTAACAACTACATCATCAAAATATATTAAATAACTTAACATGTAAACATTACTAAAACAACAACAACTCTTCATTATTATTATTATTATTATTATTATTATTATTATTATTATTATTATTACTGTTGTTGTTGTTGTTGTTGTTATATTCTTTTTTTTTTTTTTTTTGGTTATTGTTCTAGTTGTTAGCATCCTCATCACTGTTCCTGTTACTGATGATTTATAATGATTCTGTTGTCTGAATACAGGTAATTTGTGTGATCGCAAACAATAAAAAAAAAAAAAAAAAAAGGAAAATTGAGAGCCCTGTAACACTATATTCTACAAGTATTTAGGAAGCCGTACATTTAAAGTCTTAAGAAAACACAACTAAACTTTATTACAGAGTTATTAAAGATTTCACTTTGATCAATACTCAGTTTCAACCAGCGAATTAACTATTAACCTCGAGATAGCGGTATCAGTATTACGTAATTACCAGATAATCTCCCTTTATCGACTCTTTCAAACAGTTATCCTTCTTTACAGCGCTCTTTTAAAATTTTAGTTTTGCTTCATATTGTAACAGCGGTCACATGATAGCGTTGATATTCCCAGAGATTTTGTTTTATTTATTCATTTTTTAACATGCGAGGTGTGGCTTAATAATTTAAATGGAGGTTTTTCAGATTTAGGTTTTTATTCTAAGTGCTAGAATTTCTCTGTGCCTGTGTAGTAACAGTGTGTTTTAAAACTGTGGCTAAAGAAAGTCTTTAAAGTAATCCAAGTTTAAAAAACTGAGAAGAAAAGAAAGAAAAAAAAAGAGAAGAAAAGAAAGAAAAGACGAATGAAACTATGAAGAAGAAGAAAGAGAAGGAATTAAAAATTAAAACTAAAAAAAAAAAAAAAAAAAAAGATGAATAATAAAAACATTAAAATCAGTCCAGAAAGAAAAAAAATATATTAATAATAATAATAATAATAGTAGTAGTAGTAGTAGTAGTAGTAATAATAATAATAATAATAATAATAATAATAATAATAGTAATAATAATAATAACAATAATAACAACAACAACAATAATAACAATAAAATTAAATTAAATTAAATAAAATTAAATTAAATTAAAATAAAACAAAAATTAAAAATTAAAAATAACTAAATAAATGTAAAAATTAAAAGTCGGAAAAAGAACGATTGTTTCAAAACCTCTGCTGCTATTAAAGCTATATAAATATCTAACCCGAACTCGCTGAATGTTTTTCACACACAGTAAGTGAATAATAAACAAAACTTGTAGAGCGTTTGAAAACGAGACAACAAAGCTGAAAGAACTGAAATACAGTCAGAGAAAACGGTTTAAAAACGAAAACTAAAATAACAACATAAAAACAACGACAAATAAAATAAATAAAAATTATAATAATAAACAGTAAAACTATGAAAAGAAGATAAATAAATAAATAAATAGTCGCAAAAGATGAAGGAAAAGCACACAGACAAAACAAAATAAAAATAAAATAAATAAATAAATAATAATTTTTTAAATAAATGAATGAATGAATAAATAAATAAATAAACAAATAAATAATAAGATTTTAAATAAATAAATAATAAATAAATAAATAAATAAGATTTTAAATAAATAAATAAATAAATAAAAAATAAATAAATAAATAAATAAATAAATAAATAAATAAATAAATAAATAAATAAGAATTTAAATAAATAAAAATCAAGAAAAGTAAAAGAGTATTTAAAAAAAAAAAAAGGAAGACGCAAACATACAACAACAACAACAAGAACAAGAAGAACATGAATAAAAACCGAGAAGAAAAGGAAGATGGCGATAAGATGGTATCAGGCTGGAGAGTAAAGCGCGGTGACAGATATTAACGCTGCTGTATATCACACTCTAAAGAGACGAGTTAAAATATGAAAATATATGCAAGTGGGACAAAGCTTACTGCGTTGGAGTGGAAATCGCTTTACCTGTCGCATCATTTTCACTGTCAGAGTTAATAATCGCACAACAAGGCTACGCGGCCTCGCATAATGGAAAGAAATCCCAGTCTTTTTTAACTGGTGAAAAAACAGCCAGACGTTTCTTCCAGTTCCATGTGGTTGCCGCAGTCTGTGCGGAGATTTATTGAGGCAAGGAATGTACGAGGGGCAGAGAGAAACCAGCGGGCAGTTATCAGCGCTGGAACACAAACAACCTGCTTCTGTAATGAGAACAAAAAAGGCCTGTGTCTGTGCTGTGGTTTGTTTTACGCTGTTGTGGTGGGTGCTTGCGCCGTAGCACGCGGTTTCCACGTCTGACGCCAGTCCCGTGGGTAGGATTAGGACGCTTTCAGAAGGAGAGACGTTCCCTGGTTGACGCTGACGTCGTCTGTCCAGACTTAATATGAACCCTGTTAGATTTGTCAGTCAGTTAATTTGTATCAGGTATCAACAGTGTCCCGAAGTTAATTACTAGCCTGTTTTACAAACGTCGTGAAGTTAATTTGTATATAAATATTCTGAAGTCAATTTGTATCTAAATATTCTGAAGTTAATGTTTAACCTGTCTCAGAAACGTCCTGAAGTTAATTTCGATAATTTTTCTCATTCGAACACGAAAGGTGGTTTCCAAGATGCCCATTAAAAAATTAATTTCGATAATTTTATCCCTGAGTTTACAAAGTTAATCTGTATCCTGTGTCACTGTAGTCCCCAGGTTTAATTCAGCTCTTTTGTTATTGGTGACTAAAAAATAATTCAATTTTGTGAATTCAAAATTTAATTTCACTATGATTTATGTCGTACAGCTGATATGGACCCAGTAACATTAATGTGTTGGAATCAAGACAAATCTTAAATCTGGCTCCAGTTACTCCAGTGTTAACTGGGTTCATAACAAATATGTGTTTGAAGTGGAAGAGCGTACACAAATCTCATTACTCGTTTTATCTATAGTTAGACAGTATTAACGACGTCTCCCAGGTCAAAGTTGAGTTGGATCATCGAAACAAAGTTTTTGTAAATCAAAAGTAAGTTGGGACAGTGTTAACAAAGTCGTCTAATTTAAAATTGTTTTGAATCATCTTGACAAAGACGTCTAATTTAAAATTGTTTTGAATCATCTTAACAAAGTCGTATAATTTAAAATTGTTTTGAATCATCTTGACAAAGTCGTCTAATTTAAAATTGTTTTGAATCATCTTGACAAAGTCATCTAATTTAAAATTGTTTTGAATCATCTTGACAAAGTTGTCTAATTTAAAATTGTTTTGAATCATCTTGACAAAGTCGTCTAATTTAAAATTGTTTTGAATCATCTTAACAAAGACGTCTAATTTAAAATTGTTTTGAATCATCTTAACAACAAAATCGTCTTAATTTAAAATTTATTTGAATCATCATAACAAAGTCGTCTAATTTAAAATTGTTTTGAATCATCTTGACAAATTCGTCTAATTTAATGTTGTTTTGAATCATCTTGACAAAGTCGTGTAATTTAAAATTGTTTTGAATCATCTTGACAAAGTCGTCTAATTTAAAAGTTATTTTTTTATAATCTTGATAATTTCATTCAATTCAGAGATTAATTTTGATAATCTTAATAAAGTCATCCAGTGCTGGAGACAATGTGTATCAACAGAAACATTTGTTGTAACTTTAATATGATTCTCTTCTACACGTATAAAAGGATTAATCATAGAACTGATGGATCAAATATACTTTTGTGATTATTTCACAATTAGCTGATCCAAGTTTTCTCCTGACTGTGGGGAAAAAAGCATGCAAAATAACGTCACTGTTACATGACGTCATAGATACAAGTTTACATTTTTTAACATAAATATAGCATCTTACAGCCACAAGACTTCATAATAATATAACTTCACAGAGACAAAACATCATTATTATAAGACTATTGCTAATTATAAACCTTCACATATGCCAGACTTTGCAGTTATCAGATTTATAGTTACAGAACTTATGATGTCTTAAAGATACAGTACTTCTCACAACTGCGAAACTTCATATCTTCAACACTTCAAACCTATAGGACTTAGTACAAAACTATGGAAAAAGAAAACACTTTCAGGCAAAGACTACAATTCTAACAAACGCGCAGACTGATCTACAACATGGCCCCTGTTAGTTGGTTTTAAAACAGAATTAAGGCTCTAACCGACTAAGAAGTAAATATTTCGACGAAGTCACTAATGTGCTGCTTTGTTTCGTGTGCTAAGAAGAGCACATTAAAGCGAGGACTCCACTGACAGCGGAGATAAAGTCTGGTGATTTCTAATGGAACGAATCTACAGCTTTTCACTTATCTTCATCTCCAGAGACTCGGGTGTATAAAGAAGAAAATAAAGTAATATAAAGCAGAGCTTTACAACGATAAAACGTTTACCACAGTTAAACGCGGCGGAGAGCCGACTATTTGCACTGATAATATCAGTTCCTTATTAGTCACCGTGCGTTTTGAAATGATAACCATCACATTAGATGTACGAAAGTTTCTACTGTCTGAGAAAAAAAAATAATAATAAACCCCACATAAATAATAAAATCGTATTCTGGTTTGAAAGGTAATACAGAGTAGGTGTACGAGATATAGGGCAATTAGCGAACGGCTGGAAAAGCGCATGAACCTCAATCGAACACGTTTGCTTGTACAAGCGGTTTGGCTTGAACAAAACATTAAAGACATCCCCATTTCACTGGTCTTTGTGTAGTCGATTCACTGCGCCTGAAAGCCTCGACACAAACCACTCAGCGCACAGTGCGACCATAAACTGAGCCAGGAAACTGGCTTCCATTTGCATTATTTGAAATTCATGTCCCAAAAAGAAAGAGAAGAGAAAAGAATCTTTGAGCGTTTTGTAAAGCGTGAAAAAAAAATGCTGTTAGGATTTAAGTGCCCTCATGTTGTCGGTGTGTTGTTGTTGTTGTTGCTGGTCGTGGTGGTAGCAGCAGCAGCCGCCGAATAGCGGAGTCGTCGTCCGTGTCGCCAGTGTGACGGAGATGATGATGAGTACAGGGGTTGAGTTTGTTTAAACTCGCGGAGAATTGCCGCTTTATGGGTAACAGTGAGACGGCGCAGCGACTTGAAAAGAGGGTTAAACGTGTTTACTCTTTACACACTGTCACCCTCAATCGTCGCAGAACCGAGCGGCTACGACAACGAAGAGAGGACTCGAACAAACAAACAAAAAAATGAAAAAAAAAAAAAAAAGTGGACAATCGAAGGAGACGTATTAGAAAGGATTAGGACGCAGATGGGATAAAATGAACAAACCAAACACATGTCGGAAAAAAGATCTTCAGTTTGATGAGAAAACGTCTGAAGAGTATTAAGACCGATAAATGAGCTTATCAAACATTAAAAAGTATCGCTTGAAACTGACGCTGGTTCTAACAAGAGAATTAAAGAGTTTAAGACGGATAGTGTTTCAGGGTAATTTTCATCACCTCTCCCCTTTAATGAAAGCCACCTGGAAGAATGGTCGTAAAAACACCGTCTTCTAGATAACTGCAACTTTGATAAGTCACTTTATGGATGACGATAAGAGCAAATAATTTACTTCAACACGTTATGAGGGATATACAAGAAATAAGCTTATCCATCGACAACAGTTAAGTTTAATGTCCCTAAATGACGTTTGTTAACTTCAGCACTTTGAAAAAGAAACACGCCTCGCGGAACACACGTGCAAAGGTGCACTGATGACGTTTCTGTCAGTGCGTGAAATAAAACATGGATTCTTATAAAGTGCGTGATGAAAAGTGAAAAGTTAGATATAAGATTAGATCAACTTTTCACTGGATTTATCTAGTTCGTTTCAGACCGTGTTCGACTAGATAGCTCTAGATTAAATGATTATATTTGTCTGTATTAACAAAATTAAAATATTTAAACAAAAGGTGACAAATAAAATAATAGGAAAAGGAAATAAATATTTAGCAAAACAATAAATAAAGATTCAAATACATATTCCACAATATTAAAGAAAGTATTTTAAAACAAAACATCAACAAAAAACGGAAAAAAACCCGATTAAAAATTATATGTAAACAGAGGGACAAATGGAAAGGCAGATGAGATGATAGCTAAACAAACAAAGAGATATGGAGAAAGTTAAACATACAGACATAAAGCTATATAAATAGACAAACAGATAGATAGAAAGATAGGGAGATACATATATAAATAGATACATAGATAGATAGATAGACAGAAGACAGATAGATAGATAGATAGATAGATAGATAGATAGATAGATAGATAGATAGAGAGATATATAGAAAGACAGATAGACAGACAGACAGACAGACAGACAGACAGACAGACAGACAGACAGATAGATAGATAGATAGATAGATAGATAGATAGATAGATAGAAAATTAAAATGAAAAATATAAAACCATAATTCAAACCAAGGTCTGTATGTATAAACTATACATTACACTTTTAATCTACGACGTATTAAGTTAATTTTCGAGAAAAGCTTATCGCAGTTAACACAGGGCTCAGTGTGGCACATTGCGCGGTTGACGTGGATCACGGGTGCTGGCTGCAGGGTTTCAAACCTCCCTGGAATGTCTCTCATTTGTTTCTTTGTTTTCGAGTGTTTGTTTCAAATCGAGGTTCGCCGGAAACGGAAGCGTTCTGTTTGTGTTGCGATACTTCGGAGGTAATCACTGGGTGTTAATCGCACGAGATGGCCGAGCTGTCTAAGTGTAAAACAAACACGTGCAGAACGTGATAACAAGAATGTGTCACTCTGCAGTCACTTCACCAGATAACAGAGCCAAACCCTGGGGTCGATTGTGACTTTTTTTTTTTAATTTTAATTTTTTTTTTTTTTATCTGTTTTTGTTTTGTTTTGTTTTCTTTCTTTTCCTTTTCTTCCTTACTTTCTTTCTCTGTTAATCTTTTATATTTTTTTCTTTATTCTTTTCTTTCATTAATTTTGTTTTTTTTTTTTTTTTTTTTTATCGTATTGGCTGCCTTCCTTTCTTTCGTTTTTTTTTTCTTTGTTTCTGTTTCCTCTTACTTTCTATCCATCTTTCTTTGATTTTCTATTTTCTTTAGCTTTTTCATAAAAGAAACAAAGTGTAACAGAATATCCATGTAGCTGTTTTACTACAACAGAGAAAATTAACACAAGGCACTACACATTCTTACCATTCATTTTCTTTAGTTTATAATAATAGTTGGAAGACTTTTCATCATTTTGTATCTATAAACACCTGTTTATAATTTTGTCTTTCAAGCTCTCGTAATCCAAAAAATAGCCAATCATTGTCATCTTCTCCTTTTGCCAATCACCAATACCGTAACATCTACCCTACTCTCTTTATGCTATCCGAAATACGTTAGTATTTATAAAAACAATTTCATGTTACCAACAATTCAATATTCACTGACTGCCCTTACACCAGTGGAAATACCACTGATATAACACCTTATTTATGCCGCCACAAACATTACAGTATCTATCTTGGCTGTCCACATACGTACAGGAATACTGTTATTACCTAGCACTCACTTTAATAGAGGAAATACCATAACATGCATCACACGCTCCATATACCTCACCAGGAATACCATTATCATCTAGCTCTCCTTTCATACTGAGGAGGTTCGTAATACAATTATATAATGCTCTCCATATGTGACCAGGAACACCCTAATAAGCTTAATACTTTCTTTATATCGCTGCGAAATTTCTACTGTCCACAGTGAAATTCTTTTTCATGAATAATATCAAAACAAACATGATTCTCTAGGAATATCAGTGTGAACAAGGCTCGCCTGATGTCGTATCATTGAGAATGCAACACTCGCCCGATGTCATAACCAGGAATTTCATAACGTGCCGTAAAGTCGCAAGATCTGACATTACCAGGAACATCATGGTGTAGACTTTGCTCGCCTGGCGTTATAGACATCATCAGTAATACCATAATTTTCTTCATGCTCGCCCGAGTTTATTAGATCGCCAGAAATGCCACACTGTGCGAAATACTCGCCCGATCTTGTACCACCAGGAATACCACCACCACACCATAGCATCCGTCATTCAAGCTTTTATAGCACCAGTAGTAACATAAAATTAACAAGAGAACCAGGTGGTCGATAAAAAAAAAAAAAAATAAAAAATATATATACATATATAAAAATCGTAAAAAAATCCATTTTTTTTTTCCACTTTTATTTTCATTGCCAGAAAGGTGCTGGCTTCCCGCCTGAGAATCGCTGTCACGTTTTGGCAAGATGCGAAGACAAAAGCCCTCAGTTCCTGGTTTCCGCGGCCGCAAGAACAGCCCTCGCTCGTTTAAACAAATGATGTGATCAACATCAGCCACGCCGTAGCAGCAAAGACATTTGTCAAAACAGAGAGTAAGTGGCTGGATTGCTAACACTTGCACAGTGGGGGAAAAACAAACCGAAGCCAGCTGACTAGCACGTGCTCTGAGCGGGTAAAGTGGGGGTATTCCTCTTTGAAACGTTTGTTTTTGTTGTTGTTGCTGTTGATATTATTAACACCATTATCATTATGATTGTTATTATTATCATTATCATTTGTTGTTATTATTATTATTATTATTATTATTATTATTATTATTATTATTATTATTATTATTATTAACTAGTTGGACGAAACAAACTTCTAGATTAAAAATATATTAATAAAAATAACAGTTTATAAATATATATAGAGAGAGAGACAGAGAGACAGACAGAGAGAGAGAGAGAGAGAGAGAGAGATAGAGAGAGAGAGAGAGAGAGAGAGAGAGAGAACACAAGTCAGAAAACTATCATTTTATTAATACGACATAAACTGATTTCTTTCCTCTCACAAACATCTGTACGCAGACGCACTGTTCGACAAGAAAGATGTAAAAGTAACGTTTAATAAACTGTGTACAGGAACCAAGGTCGTGATTTTTTACAAAACGAGAAATATCGGTTCGTTTTATCCTGTTCCATGAACGACATAAAAAAGATATTTACGTATATTGAAATGTTTGTTGCTTCATGGAAGGGTCTGCTGTACAGATTTCGCTCAAACAGTCTGCACAGTTTTTCGAAACGTTTGAAAAATCTGTCGTTTCCTAGGAATTCTCCAATGTGATATTGTTCTCGTGGGGCCTGTAAACTGTGGCTTTCCTGCGCGGTGGCAGTTTTAGTGTAGATGTCTCACAGATGTTTCAGATACGAATGTGCTGCTGGGTAATGCAGGCAGTGATTTCAAGATAGAGATTTAGTCAGAAGAAATGAAACAGAAGAATTATAGTTATTCAGTTACATCTGAAAAACCAGCAAGTCTCTCTCTCTCTCTCTCTCTCTCTCTCTCTCTCTCTCTCTCTCTCTCTCTCTCTCTCTCTCTCTCTCTCTCTCTCTCTCTCTCGTTCTCTTTCAGAAAATTAGTTAGAAAGAGAGAACAAATTGAAAGTATAGAAATACAATAAGACGAAACAGAGACATTACGATATGCACACTTTTCTGTTTAACTATTTCACCGTCTATAAATATTTCTACTTCCATAAATAAAAAAAAAAATAAAAAATAAACAGAGAGTTAGTTAAAGAGCAAACAGAGAGGGGAAGGGACAATGAGACAGAGGAATTCACAGACTGACACAAAGAGAAGGGAATAACACGAACTAATTCGGAAATCAAGTGATTGATAAGTACGAGAAAAACGTAATTAGTCACCATTTCCGAACTGTTAATCTTCTAAACCTCAGAATCAACAAATTAAACTACGTGAAAAGGTTGTTTCTTTGCTGCGTTTGTCTTTGCCGGTTGTTACAACACTCAGAACGGTCGAGTCGCTTGCACAACCAGAGGCGAAAGCGGAATCGACTTAGCCGTGTCCACTCTTAAGAGGATTAAACGCAGGTGAGCGCACGGGAGCCGTTAATCAAACGTTTATGTTGTTAAGATTATAAAACGGGTTACGATTAACCTGACACGTTCACTCGCAGTTTCACGCCGTACCCTCCCCCAAACCCCCACGGGAGTCTCGCGCAGTTTCTGCCCGCATTCATTGCGCTCAGCGAACCGCAACGGCGTCACGCAATCCGTGACCAGTGTCCGTGTTGACCTAGAGCGATCGTGGTTGGTGTTGATATCCGACGTGGGACGCAGTCCACCACGCCTGAAGGCAGGGCAGTGGACGAAGTCGAGGATTAAGTGTTCTTTGCTTTGGCTCTGCTTTTCGCTGTCGGTGTTGACAGATAATTAAGATCACGTGATTGGATAACAAATTTCGGGATCAGTTCTTAGTTAATAGAATAATTGCAAAAAAAAAAACAACGTCAAACGTCGGAGTGTCTGTGACGTCACAAAATGAAAAGTTGAGAAGTCAAGGACACTCGATAGTAGAAAGAACAACACGATATCAAAGAGAGAAAAAAAATATATATAAATAAATAAAAATAGAAGGAAAGAAAGAAAGAAAACAAAGAAAAGAAAAAGAAATAAAAGAAACAAAACAAACATTTTGATCTATTTTCTTTCTTTGCGTCTGTGTCTACGTCCACGTGTACGCTTTTTTGCGTGTATGTAAGTGCGTGTGTGTAAGTGCGTGTGCGTTTGTTTTTGTGAAATTTAATTATCAGCATAACTTTCTAATCTAGATTAGTTCCAGTATTTACGTTTTGTGGAATATTTCTTGGAATATAATATAATCTATTACGATATGCATATATATATATATATATATCTATATATATATATAAATTGTTAACGATTCTATTTAGAAATATTTTCTTATATTTTCATTCGTGTTATGTAAAGTAAATAAAAGGTAAGGGTAACAAATATGCGTTATAAAAAAGTCTAAACAAACTGAAGAAAAAACTAAATTCAGACAAACGTAAAAAACAAACAAAATCAGCGCCACCTTCCAGAGGGAAGAAAAAAACAAAACTGTTCTGCAAGAAGAAAACGAAAACAAATCATAAATAATGAAAGAACTTGCTGAAAAGCGTTGCATGTGGAAAACATTTAAAGGAGGGGGTCCTACTTTAGAATCTTCTTGTACGTATGTACGTAAACGTTTCTACGTTTTGAAGACGTAGTGTGTCCTATAATTCCTGTGTGCTTGTGTTTAAACAATTTCTCTTTCTTTTTCCTCTCTGTCTTATTATTATTATTTTGTTATCTCATGCATTTTTTCTTTTTCACCTTCTCTTCCATGCTCTCTCTTTTTCTCTCTCTCTTGCGCGCGTTGATGCACAATCACATATACAAACTCTGTCTCCATGAAAGAAGAAATTAAACTACCACCACCACCACTACTATTACTACTACTACTACTACTACTACTACTACTACTACTACTACTACTATTATTATTATTATTATTATTATTATTATTATTATTATTATTATTATATTATTTATTATATAATATACATGTGCACACACATACACAAACGCACATTTTGGTACAAAATTCATACACATGATCACCAAAAAACAGACGTCATATTATATAATTTAAAACAAAAATAAGAAGAAGAAATAAATTAAAAAACAAACTGTAAACAAGTATCTGACAGATGGATCGTGAAAGAGATCCGCACAGCAAAACGAAACGACTCTCAGGTGAACTGCTCCAACTCGCTGATCATACTCGAGTAAATTTAGAAGAATAAATTACTTTTCTACCTTCAACTCTTTTATAGCTCTTCACCGGTGGCAGACAGAATTGAAAAACCAGCTTTCGTGTAGTCTGTGCGTAAATATACGTTACGTAAAACTGTCTTATATAGACTGTGTACTTGTGTACACTATATATATATATATATATATATATATATATATATATATATATATATATATATACACTTATGTCGATTGTGTAGTGTTAATTATACTGTATATCTGGATATGTAGGCCATATAATATATATATATATATCAGATTATATCTGGTAGATTATATTAGCTATATCTCATTACGTGATATGTGTGTGTGTGGTTATCTAGCCTATGTCTAGTTACATAGACTATGAATATTTTGTAATGTAGACAATGTATGTCTTCTTATCTAGATGAAGTGTATCTGTTTATGTAGACAAAGTAGTCCGGTAATTTAGACAACGTAGTCAATTTTATCTAAACTGTGTCATCTGATTATGATGACTATGTAATCTGAGTATATACACTACATGTATTTTATGGTGTAGATTATGTATATCTGATAATGTAGACTATTTATATATCATATACTATAATTATATACTATTTATATATCATATCATATAATATTGACTATCTCCACCTTGTAATGTACACTAAATATACCTGATAATGTAGATTACATATACCTGATAATGTAGACTACATGTACCTGATACTGTTGATTATATTATATACCTGATAACGTAGATTAGATATACCTGGCTGTACAGACTACGTATACGTGTAGTCTACGTAAATCTGGGCTAACAAAAGAAGAGGATTAGGTAATATTTGAGGTCATAATGACGACACCTGTCGCTGTATCAAGTTCCGACATTCTCTGCAAAAAGTGTCTGATTTATTGACACTGAACTTTTTTTTTTTTTTTTTTTTTTTTTTTTTTTTATGTGCGAGTGTAAATGAATATAAATACCTCAGATGTATATGCTGAGAGATAAATAAGTATGTGACATAATACCCAGTATTCTCAGTTTAATGATGATTTTATTTATTTATTTATTTATTTATTTTAATCATCTAAAAAAAACATAACTTCATTTACAAGTGAAGAAAGGTGACAGAGCAGGGTTTCCTGCGTGTTGCTTATTTTTATTTATTTATTTTCTTACTTACTTACTAACTTACATGTTTGTTTCAACTGTTTACGTTCAGTTTCCCTGGTGACGGTGACATTTATAACTTATGCTTCATCAGATTTCAGTTCCATGAAAATACTTATTTGTTTTTTCTCTGTTTGTTTTCAGTGATGTATTTTTTATGCTAAGCTAGAGTAGATCAGATGAATAGATTTCGTGTAGATTAGATGTGACTTTTTATCACGACTGTCTCTGGCTAGGTAAATTATTGTTATTGTTGTTGTTGTTGCTGTTGCTGCTGTTGTTAGTGTTATTATTGTTATTATTATTATTATGATTATTATGATCATTATTATTATTATTATTATTGCTATTATCATCATCATCATTATTATTATTATTATTATTATGATTATTATTGTTATTATTATTATTATTATTATTATGATTATTATGATTATGATTATTATTGTTATTATGATTATTATGAAAACGCGACACTTATACTGCTATAACTGTATTTGTAATATACACAGTTTATTGTTTTGACCACTGAGAAGTTTTTCTACCCCGAACACACCTGAGATTCCTGGTGAGCGAGTATACAACACATGCTGGATCACTGGCTCAGTCTACTAATCACACACTAACCCATCGCGTACTTGCAGCTCAGTGAACCAAAGTCGCCATATGTCAGCCGCGGAGAGTCGACCTCGCAACCTTTACGTCCGTAAATAAATTCAGTCGTAAGTTGTTTGGCTTAGAGAACCAGACTTTGCAGTACTGAGAACGAGGTCAGAGGTGCAGTGTTCTGTTGACGTGATTCAGTTTTCAATCGAAATAAAAAAATAATAAGCTTGTTCTGGTTAAAGCAACGTTCAGAAGATGATTTAACAAAGGTCGTGGTATGCACTGTCCTGATAGTTTAAAGTATAACGGGTAGTGACCAGTTTCCTTTTACGATCTATCTAAGATCCCGAACTTCGTGAAACGTGTTTTAAAACGTGTTGTGTTAGCGTCGTTAAATAAAACGTTGTTTTACATCGAGTGCAGTAAACACAACTGTCGTGCCGGTAATTGTAACCTAGTTACGAGTTGGAGGACATCACAGTAAGAAAAGACTCGTAAAAAACGATAACAAAACCATAAACCTACTTCGGCAATTGTCGGTCGGAAAACTCCGGAAACGTATTCGTGTGTTTGGACTTACAAAGCACTCGAGTTTTTTTTTTTTTTTTTTTTTTCTTTACCCATCGCTCTCTCTCGTTATTCGATATCTGAGAACTGTTTTTACTTCTTCTTTCTGTCTTTATATTTTTAAAATTATCTTTTTTCTCAAACCCATTGTTAAAGATGTAGTATTTCTTTCTCCTTGTTCTTATTTGTTTCTTATTATTATATATATATAAATATATATATATATATATATATTATGTGTGTGTGTATATGTGTGTTAATAAAATTATTTTACATTTCAAATATCAAACTACATATTTTACTACTGTTGGTAAATCACTGATACTTTTAAAAACACCAGTTATATAACAATCAATGTACTTATTTTTAATACTAACTATTTAACAATCAGATTTACGTATTTTTCATATCAGCTACGTAACCATCAAATTTACGTACTTTAATACTAAAACGTAACCAGATTTACGTATTTTTAATATTGACTGTGTAACCATCATATTTACGTCTTTTTGTTATTATTTACTTAACCATTAGACTTACGTATTTTTATTATTAATGATGTAACCTTCGAATAATGAAAATAACTACATAGATATTAGATTTAAATAACTTTAACTTTGTAACCATCATATTTACGTATTTTTGATATTAGTTATCGAATGAATCTTACAAACATTACACAAATATATTTAAATCAAAGTTGGTTGCTTGTTTCAATTGATGTTTTGAGCATTAACGTAACCAGTACATGTTTTATATCACGTATTTACAAATTACATAATTTACATCTTTTTATTTGAAAACATTTCAGTAATTGCTTTTCAAATTATTACACACGTATTTGGGAATTCAAATGCAAATATAATCATTAAAAAAAAAAATAATAAAAAAAAATAAATGTGATTGCACTTTTATATATTTTGATTTACATTTAGAAACATTTTTAATATTTTTTAATTTTTTTTTAAAAAAAAAAAAAAAAAATCAAAGAAACCTTTCTCTAATATTAACCTGTTACAAAAGCAGATAAATTTAAAAATAAGTAAACCGTTATTTCATACAGTGTCAAATATAAATTATATGCTTACTTGTTTAAATAAATATATTTTAATATTATTTTTTGACTATTATTATGTTTAATTTATTATTCTAAAATTTTTTAAAACGAGGCTCCTTTAAGTTAATGCACTGAACATTTAAATATATTTATGCAATGTTTGTAGAAATTATTATTCGATAACATACATAAATACATAGATGCATGCCTATATACATACGTACATACATCCATACTTACATACATATACATACATACATACATACATACAATCATTATATATATACTCACATACACATACATTAAATAAATGATTAAAAATAGTAATACTGATGTTACCATGACAACTAATCTTATCAGGTATTAAAACAAAATTATAAAAATTTATTTTAATAGTTTTTATATCATTCGTTTTAAAATCAACACATTTAAATTGTATTTGGATACAATATCATATTTTTCATTATAAGCGATATTAAAATTAGATATTTTGATAATATATCTAATGCCTGCATTTCTACATTCTGTTGATAAACATTTTAAAATATTAATTATGAAATATAACACTTAAAAACAAACTTTAATCTTAAGTTTAAAAGTATTATACATATTGTTTACATTACATTCATTAAAAATAATATTACAACAATTTTATAATAATAATAATAACAATAATAATAATGATAATAATAATAGTAATAATAATAATGAGGATAATAATAATAATAATAATGACAATAATAATAATAGTAATAATAATGAGGATAATAATAATAATACGAGAAATATGAATTTTATAAATATTTTTTTTTTCACTGTTACTTTAAATTTGGTGTTAAATATTGTGATAAATATACACATTTTTTCTTAAACAGAGTTTTACATTAACTGGTTTTTTTATCTGTTTTATTATTATTTATTATTTTATTTTTTACAGTGTTTTGTCA
>CM022666.1:16121771-16129271 GCA_012295275.1 Chrysomallon squamiferum
CACCGCGCGTTAGCAAATCGTAGTAGTAGCTGAGCGAACGGAAACGTTGTGTGGCGTAGTCGTATTAACTAACGTGTCCTTTTCTCTCTCCGCCACCGCACCTGAGAACTGCCAGAAAACGTGATGCAGTTAAATGAAGTGGAGGACGATAGCCCGAACGGACTGCTGCAAGTGGCCAGAGGATGAACGCTTACCCCATTAAAGTGTAGTGTGAATGCAAATCTTTTCGAATGAAGCAATAAAATTGCCAAACGCTGCGCATTTAAACGCTCTCTTCTCATTTTCATTTAACTCAGGCATGCATGGTCGAGTAGGCGTGGTCTCCGTCTTGAGTGGCAGCCGAAAGTCCAACGTGGGCCGGCTTTAACTTACCTTGCTGGTGTGCACTGGTTAACCCATTGTGTGCCAGCGCAGAACGACAATAGCGTGAAGAAATCAGCTGATTTCCTTTGTGCCAGTCAGCAGATCAGCTCTCAAATATACCCTGTATTAGAAATAACAGATCAACGTTACAAATATACCCTGTATTAGAAACAGTCAGTAGATTAACATTACAAATATACCCTGTATTAGAAACAGTCAGTAGATTAACATTACAAATGTACCCTGTATCAGAAACAGTAGATCAACATTACAAATATACCCAGTATTAGAAACAGCAGATCAACATTACAAATATACCCAGTATTAGAAACAGCAGATCAACATTACAAATATACCCTGTATTAGAAACAGCAGATCAGCATTACAAATATACCCAGTATTAGAAACAGCAGATCAACATTACAAATATACCCTGTATTAGAAACAGCAGATCAACATTACAAATATACCCTGTATTAGAAACAGTCAGCAGATCAGCACTACAAATATACCCTGTATTAGAAACAGTCAGTAGATTAACATTACAAATATACCCTGTATTAGAAACAGCAGATGGACACTACAAATATACCCTGTATTAGAAACAGTCAGCAGATCAGCACTACAAATATACCCTATATTAGAAACAGTCAGTAGATTAACATTACAAATATACCCTGTATTAGAAACAGCAGATCAACATTACAAATATACCCTGTATTAGAAACAGTCAGCAGATCAACATTACAAATATACCCTGTATTAGAAACAGTCAGTAGATCAACATTACAAATATACCCTGTATTAGAAACAGCAGATGGACATTACAAATATACCCTGTATTAGAAACAGCAGATCAACATTACAAATATACCCTGTATTAGAAACAGCAGATCAACATTACAAATATACCCTGTATTAGATCAACAGTATTAGAAACAGCAGATCAACATTACAAATATACCCTGTATTAGAAACAGCAGATCAACACTACAAATATACCCTGTATTAGAAACAGCAGATGGACACTACAAATATACCCTGTATTAGAAACAGCAGATCAACATTATAAATATACCCTGTATTGGAAACAGTAGATCAACATTACAAATATACCCTGTATTAGAAACAGTAGATCAACATTACAAATAGTAGATGGACACTACAAATATACCCGTATTAGAAACAGTAGATCAACATTAGAAATATACCCTGTATTAGAAACAGTCAGTAGATTAACATTACAAATATACCCTGTATTAGAAACAGTAGATCTACATTACAAATATACACTATATTATTAAAAACAGTAGATCAACATTAGAAATATACCCTGTATTATAAACAATCAGTAGATTAACATTACACATGTACCCTGCATTAGTAACAGTCAGTAGATAAACACTACAAATATATCCTGTATTACAAAAGTCAGTAGATTAACGTTACAAATATACCGTTTATTAGTGAAAAGCCAAATTCATGTTTAGATAAATCATTTAAATATGGCTGTATTTTAAGTTATAAACACTTGTCTATTTCTTCTTATTCTTTTTTCTATTTTCGTTTTTAAATGAATTTAAAAATTAATTATTTAATTAAGCACAGTAAAAATAACGATGGAAACAAGAAAGTTATAAAAGATTAAAACAAAATTAATTGTAAGAGTTAACGGAAATCGATTGTTTTCTTACAGCGTCTGTTGGGAAGGGAGATAACTCCATTTTTTTCCAATTCTGAAGAAACTGCTGTGCATATCTGTACAAATTATTAAACGTGTGATTGTCAGATAATTTACTAAGGCTGTGATGACTTGATTTTTAATAGAATTTATTAGCAGTATTAAGAAGTAAAATGTAATATGTGTGTTAACGTACAAAAGAAATATAAATAAAATATGAACTCGTTTTGGAGATTTCCTTATCTCCCCTTATAAAGAAAACGAAAGTTTTCGTAATTCATTGTTTCCTTTCTTCTTCTTATTATTATTCCGTAATTAATTTTTATTTGTGTACAAATACATAAATAATAATTAAAATAATCCAAAAATATGAGAGAGAGAGAGAGAGAGAGAGAGAGAGAGAGAGAGAGAGAGAGAGAGAGAGAGAGAGAGAGAGAGAGAGAGAGAGAGAGAGAGAGAGAGAGAGAGAGAGAGAGAGAGAGAGAGAGAGAGAGAGAGAGAGAGAGAGAGAGAGAGAGAGAGAGAGAGAGAGAGAGAGAGAGAGAGAGAGAGAGAGACTATGTTTGTGTTTGTATACGTATCGCAGTATGTATCTGTGTTGATTAATAACGCGGTATATATTTCTCTGTGTGGTACGTTATTTTATCTTCAGCGCTGTATTCAACAGTCTGATTAATAGACAGGCACTGGACGTCTGAACGGCACTTTTCAGTTTGTTTCGGCTTCTGTCAAACTGCGGCGTGAGGGAATCTAATTCCCAGATTAAAGTCATCATTTGACATGATGGTTTCTAATCTAGAAGTTTATGTCTGTTGCTGACCTCTGGCAGAAAGCAAACGTCACACAAACTAGTCACGAAAACCTCGACATGATCGTTGTGAGTTTTGTAGACTGAGTTTTCGTATTCAGTCTACACGTTGTGATGGTGATGATAATAAAATGATGATAATGAGTATGTCGATGATGGACTTGAAAATGATGCTAATAATAACAACAGTAACAATAACAATAACAACAACAACAACAACAACAACAATAATAATAAGAAGAAGAAATGGAAGAAGAAAATATAAATAATGATGATGATGATAATAATTATAATAGTAATAACTGCAAGAAGAACAATAACAATGAACTTCAATGGATTTCGTCTTTTTTCATATAAATGTTCTTAATCATGTTTTCATTTGGTCTACAGTTTTAATTTGTCATACATTTCAATTTTCTTCTACATTTTCTCAAAAACTCTACTTCTTAACTCATTGTACATGTTTTAATTTGTTCTGGGTTTTCTGTTTTTTCTAATTGGATTTCTCTTACTTACTGAAGTTATTCAGTTTTTTTCTTTTCCTTCTAAGTGTTGGAATTTGTTATGCATTTTAATTTGTTCTCTGTTTTAAGTAGTTCAATGTGTTCTATATTTATGTTATATATTTACTCATTTTCTTTCCCTCATGTTCGTCTATTATTAATGATTTTATTTCTTCTGTGTATATTGTTTGTTTTTTTTTTTTTAGTTTTTCCTTCGTTCTCTGATTCGTCAATAAAACGACCAGCTTGGTCTAACTTGTTGTTGTTTACTTCGTGTTCTAGTTTTCTTTTGTATTTTTTTGTTTCACATTCTAGTAATGTTGTTCTACCACCAAGCTGTCGTACATGATGAATTTATACACAAACACAAACACACACACACACACAAAAAAAAAAAATAATAATAATAATAATAATCTTAGTTATATTATCGTTATTTTGCAAACAAATACTTAATTTATCAAATTTAAATAATTAAAAAAATAAATAAATAAAAAATATAAAGATATAAAAATAAATCTAAAAAAAAAAAAAAATGATTTAAATAGGTTGAATTATTAAAATATTTTCTTCTTTTTTTCTTTTCTTTCATGTTTTTCTTTTCCTTTGATTTCTTTTGTCTCGGTTTTACTGGAATGTTGACTTTATATTAACCTTGACCTCTTCAGTAAACAAACGTGTTTGGTTCTATTAACCTCTGCACAGTGTATATCTAGCTACGTAATTTGTATCCGGGTCAAACGTCTTTAGTAATATAATAATAATAATAATAATAAGAAGAAGAAGAAGAAGAAGAAGAAGAACAACAACAACAACAACAACAACAACAACAACAACAACAATAACAATAGTAGTAGTACTAATGATGATGATGAAAATTAATAATAAATGAAATCAAAAGGAAAAAGAATCATTATAATTGAATCAGAGCTAATAAAAATAGGCTCTAAAAATTAAAAAAAAAAAAAAAAAAAAAATAAAAATCTCTTTAATTAGTTATTCAATCAGCGGGAAAAAAAAAAAAAAAAAGAAAAAAAAACAGGGTGCATTGATTTCAGGTCTGTTTAACAAAATGAAATCTTGATCAGCGTGTAGCCTGTCTCAGCAAAACGGCAGTGAATAATGACGACTTGTTCGCAATCCAAAAAGTGCAGAGTAATGCTCGTATGAGAATGAATTCTCTCTAACAAACGAGGTGAAGATCTGTCTTCGAGATAAACGTGTTTGTGAAATTAACTGTTCAAAACCCAACTATGGGAAATTAGCTACCATCACAGCTTGCAATTTACCTCGTCATCGTTAAAACAGTAATAGTAGCGTCGTATTAACAAAACACACTGTTACTGATGTTTGTTGTTGTAGTTGTTATCACAATCGTAACCATCTTCAATATTATTATTGTTATTGAGTACTGCTTTATTATTATTATTATTATTATTGTTGTTGTTGTTGTTGTTGTTGTTGTTCCTGTTGTTGTTATCGTTGCTACAACAACAACTACTACACTACACTACTATTATTATTACTGTTTCTGCTACTACCTCTATTACCAATGATGTTTTGCTAGTACTGTCACTTCTACTGCAACTACTAATAATGACAATATCTAAAGTTCAAGAATTGACAGTAGTATGGTTATTATATTATAGTAGTAGTAGTAGTAGTAATAGTGGTAGTGTAGTGGTGGCGGTTGTGGTAGTAGTAGTGATGGTAGTAGTAGTAGTAGTGGTGGTGGTGGTAGTGTGAGTTTAAATAGTTGTGATAATAGTGATAGTAGAAGTTGTTGAAGAAATAGTGGTAACAGTAGTTGTTCTGTTGTAATAATTGTAGTTGTGGTAGTAGTAGTAGTAGTAGTACTACTGTTTGTGTCTCAGTCTCTTGTTCCATCATTCCATGCCCCCCCCTCTCTCTCTCTCTCTCTCTCTCTCTCTCTCTCTCTCTCTCTCTCTCTCTGATTCTGGTTTTCTGTCACATTGTCCTTATTTTTTTTCAAACAATGTCCTTTTCTTACACTCCATCAACATTATTATTATTATTTTTATTATTTATTTTTTACCATCTTGACTCTCTACTTTTGTTTGTGTTTCTTATTACAGTTTTAAAAGCGGGTATAAACTGTAATTACACCAATTTGTTAAACGTGGGTGTGTCGCGGCGCAGTGATACGCCTACCACGGGGTAATTGATCGGCAACGAAAACAGGTAGTTTGGGACTAGAATGGATTCATTGTTCGGATGTTCGCCTCGAGCTGGCTGTAAATAACATCTTCAACAAAGCCATTTTCACACCTGCAAAATGACGTAACGGTCGTAGTTATGGCCACGGACTGTTCCGCGTGCGTTTAGTTATTTTAATTGTCCCGGGAGATCGCTGTGAAGTCGGAGTGGTTACGAAATGCCAAAGTAATACCACACCTGTTTCCATTGCACTCGTTTCTTTGCGAGTCAGCCTCGTAGTATTGTATTGTAATTACGAAATATTTAAAAAAACACACGTCTGTTTAGTTTTTTGTCAGTACTGCATGTGTCAGTGTTTTTGTCTTTTTTTTGTTGTCAAACGAAATTTATAGACTTTAAAGTCAATTGTTTATTTATTTTTGTATTTATTTTATGTTTTTAGTAAATAACGATGTTAAATTTGTTAGTGGTAATGACGTTTTGTTACTACCTGCATTATTTATACTGCTTTTAAGTCTGTTATTAATACTGCTGCATATATTATTAAACCAACAACAACAACAACTAATACTACTACTATTACCACTACTACCACAATTATTATTAGTAGTGGTACTCTATTACTACAACACGTACTACTAACTTTAACTATTGTTTTACTACTACCACTACTGCAATAACTACTTCTAATACCACTACTACCATCACCTCCACCACTGCTACTACATTACAACAGATTCTTAACTTTTGTGATTATGACGTCATCAGATTTATTATTCTTTTACGTCATACATTGTTTATAATAAATGTTTGTCCGGTTACGTCATAACATACTCACTCTGGTAGATTCATTGCTCGCTGTTGCGACAATGGATCGGTTTCTTATGTTTCATAACATCTTAGATTTATTAGTGTTAGAATATTACAAAGATAAACAAAAAAAAAAAAAAGATGTAGATTTATTGGTGTTAGAATATTACAAAGATAAACAAAAACAATTAGAAATCTGTAGCAGAATGTTTTTATTGTGTAAAGAAATAAAAGTTTCAAACATTTGTCATTTTTCTTACATTTTTCTTCTTCTTCTTCTTCTACTACTACTACTACTACTACTACTACTTTTCATTCTGATCTGTTGTTTTACTCTCTTTCTCTATCTTAACATTTCTCTCTATTTATTTATTTATTTATTTACTTTTTATTTATTTATTTACTTGTTTATTTATTTATTTATTTATTATTTACTTTTACGTATTTATTTATTTTTTATTTATATATCCTTCAACAAACAAACAAACAAACAAAGCAACCAAACAAAATAAGAATAAGCCAAACCTTTAACATGAACATTTAATTAGGACGACTGCACCCCGTTCCTCCGCCACTTGTACGAGTCCTACCCGTGACGCGCAGGTAGATATCGCATTCGCAAAACTCATTAATTGTACAGTAATGACAGCGCCTGCTCTTGTTCTCATGACCAGACTGTGGGGTTTAGATGATACGTTCATACAAGAGAAAAGATCAGAGTTGCTGTGTAGTTGTTTATCGCTAGGTAATGTCATGCAAAGCGGTCACCTATCTGTGCAGCAGGGTTAAATGCAACATTGTGAGAGAATTTAGTTTTATTCTTTGACCATTCGGCTGTGCAATTTTCACACACTCTGATGACCCTAGAAAAAAAAAAAAAAAAAAAAAAAAAAGAGAAGAAAAAGAAAAAAAGAAAAAAAGAAAAAGAAACTCTTCCACGGACATTTTATGCAATAAATAAATAAATAAATAAATAAATAAATAAATAAATAAATAATAATACTAGTATCTCTCTCTCTCTCTCTCTCTCTCTCTCTCTCTCTCTCTCTCTCTCTCTCTCTCTCTCTCTCTCTCTCTCTCTCTCTCTCTCTCTCTCTATATATATATATATATATATATATATATATATATATATAGAGAGAGAGAGAGAGAGAGAG
>CM022666.1:16134271-16166771 GCA_012295275.1 Chrysomallon squamiferum
AATCCACAGTTCATTATCTTCCTGTAATCTAAATATATAAAAAAAAAAAAATAAAAAAATTTAAAAAATAAAAAATAAAAAAAAGAAAGAAAGAAATTGATAATAATAAAAAATTTAAAACATTTAAAATAGAATAAATTTAAAAAATAGCATGAATGAATGAATAAATGAATGAATGAATGAATGAATAAATAAATAAATAAGCAAAACAAATACAATCACGCGAGATTTTCATTCTTTTGTTTAACTATCAAAACTGGTGATTAACTTCTTTCTTTCTTTTTTATTTTTCTTCTTCTTCTTTTTTTCTTCGTTATTTTCTTTTCTTCTCTTTTATTCTTCAGAATTTGACACGAATAAATGGCCTAAATAATATATCTACACTTTTTTATTAAATTATAGATAGCCACTAATCTTTGCTAATCGTAAAATATAAACAATACTAGGTTTATGTGGACGCAAAAAAAGAAAAAGAAAATACAAATTGTTTTTCTTTATCGTGAAGTGCTTTCTTGACTTGAAATACAAAAACCCGTCTTAGACTGAGTAAGTCATTTGTAAGACAGGTCTGTTTATTTGTAAGAACGCGATGATGCGAAAGAATATCTCTATCTAACTGTGTGTCTGTCTGTCTGTCTGTATGTATGTATGTGTATATATATATACATGTATATATTTGTATGTGTGTATGTGTGTGTATGTGTGTATGTATGTATATGTGTATGTATGTATGCATACATACATATATATAGACACATATACATATATATATATATATATACACACACATATATATAGACACACAAGCGTATATATATATATATAAATATACATACACACATATATAAACGTGTGTGTGTTTATACATACGTATGTATGCATGTATTTATTTATCCTCAGTATGCTAAATTCTGATTTTCACTGCTAACACTACCAATGCATAAATACAAATTTAAGATTACTAGTACTACAGCGCTACACAAGTACTGTATTTTACATCAACTTGTATTTATTATTTGCTGCTACCATTATTATTATTTGTCTTAGTAATATCAGTCTAACTGTTAATATCTGACCTATTATTACAACAGTTACGCACATAAAACAATAACAACAGTTACTACTATGATAACTACTACTGTTATTGCTTTGCTACTTCTGATATAATTACTGCTACTACCACCACTACTTTTACTAGCGCTTTGCTGCTACTGTTATTACCATCACAACGTCTTCTTCTTCTACTACTACTACTACCACTGCTATTACTAATACTAGTACTAGTACTACCGCTTTTTCAACTGAGGTTATTACAACTGCATACGTTACCTGTAATACTACAATACGTCTGCTACTACTGTTGCCTGTCACAACGTCTTCTTCTTTACCATTACTACTACTTTTTATCCTACTGTTATTAATGACGTCTTTCTTCAACACCACAACTACGACTACTACCTGTTATTACTGCTACTCTTCTTCTACTACTACTAGCATGTCTACTAGCACTATATACTACTACCGCTTTTTTACTACTACCACTAATAATAACTAATACGCTAGATGTCACTCAAACAATAACAAAACAACAAAATAACAAAATAACAAAATAACAAAATAACAGTTTCTCGATTCCTCCAATACGTTTCTTTTCTTCTTTCGTTTTTTTCTTTCCTTTTTTCCTTCTTTTCTAAAATATTTATATATATATATATATATTTTTTTATATTTCATTTATTTATTTTTTTTTTTTCTTTCCTTTGCTTTATGTTTTAATTTTGACATTTATATTTTGTAGTATCTTTAAAGTAGTTTCGTTATATCCTAGTAATTTATACGTGTAAAATAAATAAACTGTTAGTTGAAATAAATAAATAAATAAATAAATAAATAAATAAATAAATAAATAAATAAAGATAATAAATACTACTAGTAAATAAATGTTACTGTTTTGTGATCTAATAGATATTATTATATTAGCATTTGATTTATTGTATAATAAATTTATAATATATATAAATAAATAAAGATACCAAGACTGAGGCTTGTATGATAGTTTTACGAAATCTCTTAACTCAATCTTTCAAGACTTTTTGTCCTCGTTACCCGAACCTAATTAGGTTATAAAGAAATGTAATTTATTTATTTATTTGTTTATTTTAGCTGTTCTGTTGATGCCGCTAATAAGTACACATTTTGTATTATTATTTCCAAGAAAGATTTTCTGAAATAATTATTTTCAAAAAACTAATAATAATAATAATAATATTAATAAAGTTAAATACTGAGTAAATTAAATAAAATAAATTAATAAAGCCAAATATATTTACAAAGATATTAATTGCTATTATCTTCTTTAGTTATCTAATTATCTTCTTTTTTTTTTTTTTTTCATGAGATTTTATTTAATTAATGTCTTTTTTAAACATTATTTTTGTTCTTTCTTTTTTCTTTCTTATTTTATATTATTTTAATTTAATTTATTTAACTTCTTTTTTTTTTTCTTGATTTTCTTTCCTTCATTTTTTCTTTTTTCGTCTTTTTTTCCGTTAATTCTGTCTGTCTCGTGAAACACGATTAAAGAAATCAAGCATTAACAGAATGTTAACGTTCTTAACCTATTAATTCTATCCCGATACAATCAGGTAACCTATCGATCACTTAAAATATCAAATTTTGAAGACCCCAAGATCAGTTCAATACAGACAAACATTTTTATATCATCGACGTATGCTTAATTAAACACGGAATTAAGTAAATATTTATGCATAAAGAAAACATTATTTATAGAATGCACTAACCGTGAAAAAAAAACGGGTATTTTATTTTTAAGTAAAGATCAAAGAATTATGATAAAAAGATTTACGTGAAGATAAAATAATGTAACTGTTGTCTATGTCGTAATAATAAATAATAGATTTATTGCCCAAAACTATTTCAGCGTGTAATATAATTATGTTCTGGAACGAAAGACAGTTAACTAAGTAAAATTTCGACATCAGCAAACAAAAACAGAGTTTAAAATACTAGTACTATTATTACAGTTACAGTAACTGCTACTACTACTACTACTAATAATAATAATTAAATTTTAAATTAAATAATTAAAAGTACATTTGTATGTGTATTTATAAATTAACAAAAATAATAATAATTATTATATATTATATATTTTATATCTTAACTAAAAATAAAAAAAAAAAAAAAACACAAAAAAAACAACACACAAATACATGTATATAATTCAGTAACCGTAGCTAAAGATAATTTCAGTTGTAACAATATTTATAAGACAACAACAGCAACTACCAATACTACTGCTACTATTAACTACTAGTACTACTATTGCTACCACTAATACAACTATTACTACATTATTATCATCATCATCATCATCATCATCATCATCATCAGTTCATTGGCATGGTATTTAAGTCCGTTGTTTTGACTTCACCTCTAACTTGAAACGGAAGTACTTCTGCAATTATGCCCCTTTAGTTGGTATGTCGGTGAAAGGAAAAGACGGCGTACCTGTAAAATGTCTTCTTGTTTTAGTGTAAATAATACCTGATGTCGGTGGTAGTTAGAAGGTAATGGTAACTATCAGAGCGTCGTATATAAATAATTCTTATTAAAAATAAATTATAGATTTTTTTTTTTTTTTTTAAATTTTTTTTTTAATTTTTTGAACCCCTCATGGTTCATACTCATAGTCACAGTCCTATTCATGATTTTATTTTATACATTCTGCTTTTTGATAGAACAAGATATGTTCGACCCATGATTATATATCTTTAAGTTTAGGCTTCTGTAGAGACTGTTGTCTCATTATATTTATGATTTAAAATAATATTAATAAAAATAAAATAAAAAGAGTTTCAGCTGAAAATCTCTATCAGTCTATGTAATCATTGTAATGTAATAATATTACTGGCAAATATGAAATTGTTACAGCTATTTTAACCTATCAAAGGCATTTAAGTAATGTGAAAATTTAGCCCCTTTGACATTTTAATGATTTTTAAAATTATTAATATTGCCTTCATCATCATGATCATTTTAATATTTATTTTGATTAATTATATTAGTAATAAAATTAAAACTAATTTATTGAGATTATATCTCTTAAGATATTATTTATTTTGATTGTGTTTCTGTTACAGTAAATAATTGTAAACAAATTCTTATTTTAAAAAAAAAAAAATTTTTAAATTATTGAATCAAATTTATTCCCATTTTTTGAAATTTATATTACATACAAAAAGTACATTAATTTTGGTTTCTACTTTTTATTTTTAGCATTATATATGAATGATTTAAATAAATGGGTCTAGCTTATTTTGAAAATAACTAATCACACTAAATATTTAAAAATTATTGACAATATTATAATTGTATTAATGTTATTTAGATATTATGTCATGAGGCATATTCATTGCCTTGTTCATCTTCATTTAACTATTTTTACTTGTAAAAGGATCCCAAACAGAATGTGTACATTTGTATGTATGGGGATATATATATACAGATACATGCACAGAATACTCGTACACACACAAAACATATTTCCTTATTAGTTCAGGTTAAAGAATTCTAACACTGAAATATTGTTAAATCAGTGTTAGAGAAATAATGTATTAAATAAATAATTCATATTTATTTATTTTATTTTATTTTAAAATATATAATAATAGTGATTATTATTATTATACATCAGTCTGGTGTTAATTTATTTTGTGTGATTACATTTATAAATTTACATGTGGTCAGCAGTTGGTGATAAAACAAAACTCACTGCTGACCTGTCATTCTGGACTTTTAATCTTCATTAGTGTTTATTTTTCACCAGTGTCTGTGTTTAGTAATGTGTGGTTTTATTTCCAGGCTAAATGATATCTACATTCACATGAGGCCAGCGAGTGAAGCCAACGGTTCGAACATAATGGTGCGTTTACGTCGAAACAAACGCTGGCTTATTGGTGTCTGTCTGTTAGTGTGTCTCGTCTTCATCTTCTACATGTCACAGATCCACGTCATCCTCAAACACAAATTTTATGGTAAAAACTTAGCAGGGAAGATTCTGCCGAGAGAAGGGTACATGTCACGAGCCAAAAATGAAATTTATCGCAAACGCTTTGTCATGATAACCTACTGGGGACGAATGGGAAATCACATGTTTGAATATGGAACTCTGATTGGTGTTGCTAAGAGGAACAACATGACTCCACTCATCCCCCCTGATCTAGATCTGTTAGACCAGTTCAAACTGCCGGCTCGTAAAGGCAGCAAAGACATGTTGAGAATGTATTACACGTACTACGAGGAGAAACCTGCGGCTTACTTCAAAGCTGTTGAAAGCCTGAAACCGTACGACGCTTACCTCGAAGGTTATTACCAGTCGTGGAAATACTTCAACAACGTTCGTGACGATTTGATTAAAAACCACTTCGTGTTTCACGACAGCATTCGAAAATCAGCCGACGAGTTCATCAGCAAGATTCGAAAGGAGAGGAATAAACTGAACGCTTCTCTCGTGGGTCTGCACGTTCGAAGAGGCGACTTCGTGAGACAGAAACTGAAAGGGTACTCCGTCGCTCCCGTACCCTACTTCTACAAAGCCATGGACTACTTAAGACGGAAGTACAAAGATGTTTTGTTCATCATCGCCAGCAACGATGTGTTCTGGGCTGAGGACAACTTGGATCAGGGGCCAGACATTGTTTACTCGCACATCGAGGACGGTGCTGTGGACTTCGCTGTGCTGTGCAGCTGTCAGCACATGGTGATATCTGCGGGGTCGTATTCGTGGTGGGCAGCGTACATGGTCCCGGGTGATGTGATTTATTACAAAGGTTACCCCGAGCCGAACACTAAGATAGGAAACCTGACTGTCAGGGCAGACTATTACCCACCTCACTGGATACCCATGTAGAGCTGTTTTGTCTTCATTTTAAAATCATTTTGTGATGTTTTCTAATTTATGAACTGATGTAAGTTTTTGTATGTAAACATAAATTATAAATTTCAAAAAAAATATAAAAATGAAATTTTATGAAATGTGTTCCGAAGATTTTAATTGCCCCAGAATGAATACTTTTGAAAAAAAATAATTTTCAAAGTTCTTACTGTAATTTTTTTATCTTTATTTTTCATTTTCATTTAATTATTTCTCATTTCTAATTCATTATCATGAAATTAAGACTACATTTAGATTTAGTTAGTTGTTACTTTGTGCTGAAAGAAACTAGTTTAATACTAAAATGTGCTGAATTGTTTTTAAACAGTCATTCACTGATTAAGTCTTTGTTCTGGTTATTTGTGTTTTGTTATGTTAGGAATTCACAAACACAGATAGTGTTATACAAAACACACACTCACACACACACACACACACACACACACACACACACACACACACACACACACAGATATCTATTCAAATAAGATAAGTTTGTCATATGCCACTGCATTCCCACATGTTCAGAATGTTATGAGACGTACATATAATAACAGAATATTCAGTCTTAAATATGTGTATGTGTGTATGTATTTATATATGTATGTGTGTGTGTATGTATCCTAATTATGTATACCTGTATGTGTATATGGGTACTGATTTCATATATAAAACACTACATTATCATGATTAAGAATTTAATGATGTGCTGTTTTATATAAAGAGCTGTGTTATGACTAATTTAGAGCAGATATGTCAGCATGTCTGTCTTGTTTACAAAATTACAACAAATAATAATATATATATATATATATATGTTATATATATATGTGCACACACACAGTGATTTTGGGGGGTGATAGTGAAACTGAAAAAGAGAGGGTAACATCAAACGGAGACTGTGTGTGTTTATGAGACAGAAATGGGGAAGTGGCTATCTAGCTAGAGAAAAGAATAATGAAAACATCAGTCCACTGAATGCTATAAATACATTACTCTTTGGAATATAATAAATAAATTTCTCTTTGGAAAATTGTTTTTGTCTGTCATTTATGTTGGAAGTATTATTTTTTGCATTTATAATCATCTGTAGACATGTCATCAAAGAATTTTTCTGAGAATACTTGCTTATGAAAGGTTTGAGGAATATAATTGATTTTATTTGTTTATTTCAAAATGCTTTGTTTTGTTTTCAGCCTTCTGGTATTTGTTCTCTTCTAAAAATATTCTGGATCCACCAAAATTTACATATATTTAAAACATTCAAAACCCATGCATGCACATCATTTAAAAATACATAACACAAGATTCATAGATGTGAGATAGGTAAAACATTTATATTTTAATGACTTTGCACAGTAATGATCATTTTGCAGAATGTGGAATTAACTCCTAATTTTCAAATCAGATTTAATAGCTTCCATTGAAAGCTATGACCATTAAACCAACTCATAAAATAAAAGCAGCACAAATGATACAAAATTAAAAAAAAAAAAAAAAAAAAAATAAAAAAAAAGGGAGAAGAAAAAGATGAAAACCAGAAACCATACAAAATGGTTTCTAGGATATCAAATATTTATGAAGTAGTTTTACTGGAAAAAAAAAAAAAAAAAAAAAAAAAAAAAAAGAAAAGCTAACATGTAGAAGTAGAAAAAAAAAAAAAAAAAAAGAAGGAATTAATCGACATGATGTTTTGCAGAAAAAATTCAGAGCTAGCGCCAAAACGATTTCTGAAGTAAGATAAAATAATAATTTTTAAAACCAGTCAGATAGCCTAGTTTTTTTTATTCAATATTCATGAATTTATATTTCTCTCATATGTTTATTCTCATACTCTTATTCTGTCATATTTATTTTAATTTTTTAGTTTTTTAAATTTCAAATATGGAAACTTCAAAATATTCTCTCTCTTTTCTCAGACTCTCTTTAATTTTTTTTTTTTTTTATCGTTGTGTAATCTTTTAAAATCTCAGTGCATTTAAATTTACGATCCATGCCTAAAAATGTACTTGTTATACCAACTCTGCTAATTTATTATTAAATTATAAGTGATGTGGAACGAACTGTGAACTGATTAACGTAAATTCATCGGGGAAATAAAACAAAATTACTGCTTGCACTTTCTAGCCACTTCTCTTACCCTTTTCAACATACACGGAAATTGATTTCATCTGGGTTTTTTTTTTTTTAATTTTGTTATTCAGTTTAATTAGTCAGTTTTATTTCCCCTGTATATATATTTTTGAATATGTTGTGTTATTATTATTATTTTTTTTTATATTTATTTATTTATTTAAATATTTATTTATTTATTTATTTATTCATTTATTTATTTATTCATTTATTTATTTATTTATTTAAATATTTTTTATTTATTTATTTATTTATTTATTTATTTAAGTACGTACTTACTTAAGAGGAAGCAAAGATAAGGAAGACAACTTTTCTTGTGCTCCATCCATCTCTCCTTTCCTCTTCTCTCTCTCTCTCCCCATCCCTTTCTCTCTCTCTCTCTGTCTGTCTGTCTCCTTAAATATCTTCTTTTTTTTTTTTCATCTTTCCTTTTTTTAGGATACAAAAGCACCTCTTATGGAAAGGTTGCTGGTTGTATGTTCAGTTTGAACTGTACTGATTCCAGTGCGTGTTTAAACGGTTCACTGCGTTTCTCAAAAGTTAAAGGAAATTGACAATGGCGGGTCTCTTGGCAAAAAAAAAAAAAAAAAATCACAAAAAACAACAACAGATATATAAAGTTCAACAAATTATCGTGGAATGAAAATAAAGCACAAAATCACAGAATGTTGTAGCTGTTTTCATTATTATTATTATTATTATTATTATTATTATTATTATTATTATTATTATTATTATTATTATTATTATTATTATTATTATTATTATTATTATTATTATTATTATTATTATTATTACTACTACTGTTGTGGTTCCTGTTTCAGATCTTTTTTTTCTCTTTACACTATTTCTACATTTTGCTTCAAATAAAATGTACTAGCGAATCTACGAACATTAAATAAATTGTGTCTATCAAATTTCATATCAAAGCTGTTTATTGAAAACACAACTATGTGTGAATCTCTAGTACAACATTATCATCATCAAGGAGAGGTGATCCTCCATCCTCCTGTTCCAATAAACGATTTCTTTCTTCTTCTTCTTCTTCTTCTTAAATCTGACATTTGCTGTATGTTTCATCTATCTCGTGTTTCAGTTACACAACTTATATTCCGATGTGTTGCAAATTTTGAAGGAGGGTGATGCTGTGTTGTGCATTTGCGTGGAAAAAAAAAAAATCATCATGTAATGGATTCCAGAGTAACGTTGTTGTCTGTAGGGCAGATATTGATGTCGCGGTCTGTCGCTAATAGGCTCAGTGTGGTTGAATAAGCTGGTGAAATTTCGTGTTGATGATACAGATTTTGTGAATGAAGTATCCTCCGTCTTGGTCTTGTTCAGGTTCGTTGTTCAAAAACACGACAGTCGTACGAACTTGAGGGTGTACGTCATGACGTAACGAAAAGAGAACAAACGAGAGAGAGAGAGAGAGAGAGAGAGAGAGAGAGAGAGAGAGAGAGAGAGAGAGAGAGAGAGAGAGAGAGAGAGAGAGAGAAAGAGAGGAAAACACATAATAAAAGAAGAAAACAACAAAAGAAAAGAAAGTCCAAGGCAACAATTTTTTTTTCCAATAAAATTTAAAACAAGCCACAATTTATGTTGCATTGCTTATTTTTTATTGTTAGATTTTTTTGCTTAATTTTTCACATCCTTTGATGTTAAATTTTACAATTAATATATTTACACATATATTCTTAAATGATTTATTTTCAATTCAGTTTTACTTTGTCTAAAAAAAAAGAAAAAGAATGGCATAACACGCTTACATAAATCGTGACTTGATATGTGTCACCCAAAATTATTATCCATAAACCGTGACTTAATATGTGTCACCCAAACATTTAACAATAAACTGTGACTTGATATGTGTCACCCAAAATAATTAACCATAATTCGCGACATAATATATTTCACCCAAAATGATTATCAATAAAACGTGACTTAAAGTGTGTCACCCATAATGATTAATTATAAAAAGTGATTTGGTGACGTCAGTTGGACTCAGATTTAGTCACCCGAATTGATCAGATAATGTATCACTTAATACAGTTTGAAACCATTATATAAAAGTGACATTTACTGCATGGTCAGACATAGATTATAACTAAAATATGTCAGTCATAATTTGTGACGTAAAATAAAGAATAACTGAAGAGAGAGAGAGAGAGTGAGGAAATAATAATAATAATAAATAGATAAATAATGAAAGAAAAGAAAAGAAGTTAAAAAGAGAGAAAAATGTTCTAGTAACGAGCCTTTTGCAGTATTTTTTTCATATATATATATTTTAATATTTATTAATCATTATTATTTATTTATTATTAATTTTTTGTATTGTTTTATTTTTTCCTTTTCGGATTTTCTTTTATGGATTTGATATGATTTGAAAATTTAATTTAATATTCCATTTGTTTTTTTGGTGTTTGTTTGTTTGTTTGTTTGTTTGTTTGTTTTTGTTTTTGTTTGTTTTTTCTGATCCACTGACAGATACTGTGACTGTTTGTTTTATTTGTTTTTTATTTAATTAAACTCGGCAGTAAAACTTTGATTGCTCTAATGTTGGCCAACAAAACAGTTTATTGAACATCATTTAAACAAAATTGCAAATTCGGTTAAACTTTACACAATTCATGTCCGATAATTTTACAGTCATAGAGTGGCACTTTACAACTCACTAAAACAAACAAATAAACAAGTCATAATTTTTTTTTTTTTGCTCATGAATTTCATTTAACTCTGATAATGTCAAGGAAAGCAGTTCTTGCAGAACTTTCCTCACTGTCCGTTTGTTTGTAGTATTCATCTGCGTCTGTTCGTCTGAACGTCGTCACAGCTGAAACGCCGAGACAGGCGTTCTTTTGTAGAAACTGTGGATGTTGTTACTTCTCTTGTCGTCTCTGACGCCGTCGTCTACGTCTTCCATATTTAGAGACTCGTCCGCGTTTGAGCCCTTCTCCTCGTCCTCGCGTTTGTAAAAGCCGCTAACCTCAGCTGGGCCTCTTTTGTAAAAGCCGTATACCTCGCCCGGGCCTCTTTTGTAAAATCCGTTTAAATCGCCCGGACTTCTTTTGTAGAAACTGTTGACGCCGCTAGGAGGAGACCTTTTGTAGAAGCTGGCGACGTCTCCATGGTTACGCTTGTAAAAGCTGCTCACGTCTTGAAGGCCTCGTTTGTAGAAGCTGTTCTGTTCCCCTGGCCACCGTTTGTAGAAGCTGCTGAGATTGTCCAGCGCGCGTTTGTAAAAACTGCTGACAGGCTGAGCAGGACTCCTCTTATAGAAACTGTTCACGTCGTCAGAGAATCGTTTGTAGAAACTATTCAGGCCACGTTTGTAAAAACTGCTGACGTCATTACCTCCACGTTTGTAGAAACTGCTGACGTCATTGAAGTCCACGTTTGTAGAAACTGCTGACGTCGTTACCTCCACGTTTGTAGAAACTGCTGACGTCATTCAGTCCACGTTTGTAAAAGCTGTTCACGTCTTTAACTCCACGTTTGTAGAAACTGCTGACGTCATTCAGTCCACGTTTGTAAAAGCTGCTCGAACCGTCGTTTCTTCGTTTGTAAAAGCTTTGCAGGTCTCCTGGGCCCCGCTTGTAAAAACTGTTAACTCCTCTTTTGTAGAAGGAGTTCACGTCTCCTGCACGTTTGTAGAAGCTGCTGACGTCACGCTTGTAGAAACTATTTAAGTCTTCGACGCTGCGTTTGTAAACATGGTCGTCCTGGGAAACATAGTTCTCCGTGACGTCCCTCTTGTAGAAGTTTTTGAGACTGTTGCCAAGTCGACGCTTGTAAAAAGAACTCAGACCGTCGCGTGATTTCTTCTTCAGTTCGTGATAGGGAACTGAAATTTATAAAATTCAAAATTTGTAACAAACAGAATACAAATGTGTAAACTAAGAAATTTAAGTTTGGCTAATGTTGATAACTGGGAAAATATTTATTGCATAACGTTATGTACACAATTTGCTACATACATACATACATACATACATACATACATACATACATACATACATACATACATACATACATACATACATACATACATACATACATACATACATACATATCTATCTATCCATATACACACACACACACTCACATACACACACACATATATAGGCACTTATATGCATACATACATATATACACACATACATACATACACACATACATACATACATACACACATACATACTTACTCACACTCATACATACATACACATACATACATACACACATACATACATTTATATATACATACATTCATAAAAATATATACATACTTTGTGTATAAAGGATATGTCTGAATTAGTTATGAAGTGTTATCCTGTGTATAACTGTGTGTATGTGCATGTTTAAGTCTGTCTGTCTGTCTGACTGTCTGTCTGTCTGTCTGTCTGACTGTCTGTGTGTGTGTCTGCTTGTTACAAGTTATTCTTCACTGATTAACCTGTAAAATGCCTCACAACAATAACGTTTACTTTCCTCGTATGTCAAGTGATGCTTCGCTCATATGTCAAGATGTTCGCTAGTTTTCTAATTACAGAACTTTTCACTAGAAAATAGCTCGACATCTCCTAGAGCTCGCTCACTATTAGCGAACAATAAAATAATCACAATATGACAAATCAGTCACAAATATCCCGACCTACTGTCAGAGTCTGTGTATGGTTAAGATATTAGCGAGTATGACTTTAAGATATTACCCACCTTGACTTATTTAACGTGACAAGCAAAAGTCAGTGACTGGTGAGTGAATCATGCATGGTGCTGTGTTCGTGTCAGAGATGCCGTGCATACATAAAAGAAATCTTGCTGATGATGTAAAAGAAATGTGGTGTGTTTATTCAGAAGACTGTAAGTTTCTGACGTCACATAGCAAACGATCGAAAATTAATTAGTGACACTGAACAAACAACATTATTAAATGTTGTTGTGTTTTATTCTTCTTCTTTAATTTTTTTTTTTTTTTTTTTAACCCACATAGTTAAGATGTGTTGATATAATACCGACTAACTTCAGCATTTTGTAGTCTAGATTTGAAAAACATATAATTTACTTCGAAACGATACAAGACGAAACCGATGCAGTCACGCCAGAGCAGACAGCAAAACGAAATATTTTAATTAAGCCTTCCCATGGGCGCCAAATACGCACATTGCTGCATTTGTTAAACCAGTCACGCACTACTGGCTGGAACGGGAAATAATTGGATGGAAGGATGTTAGAGAACTGATTCTGCGACCGTGCACATCTCTGAACTAGTGATTTGAATTACCGCTCACGTCACTAGTAACCCAGAGACGAGTAAGACAGATTTTAGTAACCATCATAATCACCTAATAACAAATACTGAGAACTGAAATTTTACTGTCGAGAGATATTCTCTTGCGTAATTCAGGAGCAGATCTATTGTGATGATAAGAGGTTGTTTTTTTTCAACCAGCTGATTTGTTAGTGAGGTTGTAACATGATAGGCGGCAGAGTCTAGGGAAGATCTGTGACGTTTGCAAAGGGGGAGGGGGTCTCAAGTAGGAGATTTTTTTTAAATGTTTTTGTTTAATGAAAAATTCGTAAAATGTTACATGATGAAGATCAGTGCGACACTTGTAATTGTTTTACGACATTTGAAAGACATCGCCACAGCTCAAACGTCGCTCTGGGTATTACAGCAGGAACGAGAACTCTTCACTTTCCTTTGAATGTACGCTTTAGCCTCGAGGTTTAGAGAAATAAAGGAAATAAAATAATTAATTTTAAAAATTAATGCTTGTTATGTCACGGTAATTCAGTTTTTGTCTCATTATGATGCCTTTT
Source organism: Chrysomallon squamiferum (assembly GCA_012295275.1). Lineage (NCBI taxonomy): Eukaryota > Metazoa > Mollusca > Gastropoda > Neomphalida > Peltospiridae > Chrysomallon > Chrysomallon squamiferum. The sequence goes on from CM022666.1 coordinate 16,148,184, forward strand.
TCGTTTGTTGCAGCGTTTTTGATGATTTTTTTTTTTTAAATTTATTTATTGATTTTTTAATCCTTTAATTGCTCTAGAAACTGTCATTAGTAATATAATTTCATGTTATCATGCAGATTATTAGTATTTTAAAACATTTTGTTTCAAGAATTTAAAATTCTCCTGATACCGAACAAATATGATTATTCTTAGTGATGAAGAATCGTTATGTTTTCATTCATAAATGCATTCATATTCTCTATTCACTCATTTATAAACTCATATTTTTTATTCATGCATTTATTTATTATTCACTTTCTTTATTCATATATTTATTCATTCATCTTTTCCTTATCTATTCTTTCTTTCACTCATCAATAAATATGAATTCCTTCATTTCATTCATTCATGTACACACACACACACACTCACACACATCTATATATTCATGCCTTAATTTCCTTCTTTCTTTTACTTATTCATAGTTATGTTGGGTTTTTTTGGTTGGTTTTTTTCATCCCATTTTTTCAACATTATTTCTGCAGTTCATTAATTTGTTCTTTCATTTCTTTATTTATTAAATTAGATTTATGAGAGAGAGAGAGAGAGAGAGAGAGAGAGAGAGAGAGAGAGAGAGAGAGAGAGAGAGAGAGAGAGAGAGAGAGAGAGAGAGAGAGAGAGAGAGAGAGAGATTTACCTGCACAGAATTCTTCTTCCAGTCCCACTCTGTTTGCTAATTCCCCTTTGTTCTTCCAGGTCACCCACACAAACGCCTCACCCCCAAGTTCACCCTGAGAGCAACGACACTGGATCTGAAAAATTGGAGAGAAAGAAAAAAATGACAGAAAAAAAAAATATAAATATTAACAAAATAGTATTGATTAAATATTAATACGATAATCTTGATGAAAAAAAACATTCAGTTTTCCGATTAAGAATCACTGAAGTTATCGTTCGGTCGTATGTTGTATCAGAGTTATGTCCCGTGAATGGTATTTGATTAGAGTTATCGTTCCTCACCTCTTTGAATTTGCGGTTGTCCTCTTTGATGATCATCTTGGTTGCTGCCTCTTCTGCTTCACACATTGGTAATTCTGAGACCGGTCTGCACATCCCGTACCTGAAGTGTAGAAATAAAGTTTTCCTTAAATACTCTCATTCATATATCTACACTGGTTCCATCTTAAATATTTCAATTTATTCACTGATCCATTCTTTCCTTTGTTCATTAATTCGTTTATTTGTATTAGGTCGTAGGGCTACGTTTTATTTCCTCATTCCTTCCATTCGTTTATCTATTCACTCGAACATTCATGTTTTTATCATTCATTCGTTCATTGGCGTTCTGTTCAATTTTTTCATTCATTCACGCACCGACTGTTTTTTTTTTTTTCTTTTTCCTCCGTGCTTTGTTTTATTTGTTCCGCAATTATTTGCCTCTTTTGTTATTTCGTCCCTTCATTATTTTGATTTCCTAAGAGACGGACGCAGACGATCAGAAAAGAAAATGGACGAAAAGTAAAAAAAAAAAAAAATGTACAAGAATCATTTTCCTTTCTTTCGTAAGGAGTTAAAAATCTTTCAGCTTATCCCTAAAGATAAACACGTAATTAAATACACGAAATAAGAAATCTATAAACAGAAAAGAGAAGAAAGTCTGTTTGCTGTATTGAAATATAAAAATATAAAGTTTTCAACTGATTGTGAAATTATCTTGGGCAGATTCTTCAATCAGACATCAGTTTACGTTGTTCAGATCAAATTAAGTAAAGAAATTCGTTAGTGGAAGTCAGACTTGCAATGAAGTTCCGTCGATTCCCCGATTCTTAACTCATTCATCCACAGATATCCTTTTCATTCATCAGCTCTTCCACATTCATTCAGTCCTCAGATCGTTCAATTATTATTCATGTATCCGAATGCATTATTCTAAAACGATATTTTGATCTGAATATTTTTATTTAACACACAGAAAATGAGATAATGCGGATTCCTGTGATGTCAGGACATCAAACATATTCACAGTTTATTTCTGTTTTGTGAAAATAACTACAAACCGTTTTCTGATAACCTTTATTCGATGGCTATAAATTAAATAAAATTAAAATAACAGTGACACACTCAAGACACTTTATGGTAAACGCTCAAAACAGAAGGGGAGACGTTTACACGAAACTGGGATGACTGAAGAACTGAGGAACGCGAGTAAGTTACGCGTGCTGGCCTAACTGAACACGAGAGCAAACAATCAGTCGATGACGAGCTTCAGCGAGATGAAAACGTAGTGCACCAGAGGCTTTATCTTCTATCCCTACAAAGGAAACCGGTGGCGACATCTAGAGGACCTTACTGAAAGCTTTCAGTGAAGACGCAACCAAGTGAACACGATTTATAGTGTTACTTCCGGCAAATGACAAAATGGCTGCCTGTTTTCTTTCTTGCGTTGACGATCAAGACCATAAATCCATTATATGCAAATCTGGAGTCATCGGCCGTAAAAACACAAGAGCGATCTGTTATAGGTAGGTCAGTGTTGCGAGAAACAAGCAGATTTCTCGAGCACGGCTCTGCCGTAGTAGTTACTATGACGTCGTGCTGTATAAAGCCTTTAACAACCCCATGATTGAGTGCAGCCCACATTTGACAATACATTGCTGGTGATTAATTCGAACTTGACTACCCAGCTTTGATGGGTTTTCTAGTGGAAAGGAAGACTGGCTATTGATGTTGAGATTGGCAGCAGTCGGCTCGTGTTACTGAGTACGGCCCGCAATAAAAGAGGACAGAATAGACGAGGACGTTTTGTCTTGGGTTCGTGTCGCTGTGTTAAGATGACATCTGTCAAATAAAGGGGCGGGCAGAGGCTAAAAGAGATCTTTTCTCACAGAGACTGCTGTAGTGTACTATAACTGTATATGTATTTTTTTACTGTTTATGAGAAGGTGAAGATAAACCATTACTTGTTGCTTTTCTGTTATAGAAACTCATGGAGTAGGTGTGATTGTTTTCCTCATTCAGATTTTATTAATAACGAAACAGTAAATCAAAGAGAGAGAGAGAGAGAGAGAGAGAGAGAGAGAGAGAGAGAGAGAGAGAGAGAGAGAGAGAGAGAGAGAGAGAGAGAGAGAGAGAGAGATGTGCATAAATGTATGTCATGATAAAGGTTACATGCAAGTTTTCTTTTTTTGCCCCAATTCATGATTAATAAATGTTGATGTCAAATAAAGTAGGCCAGTATTGTTACTATCATCATCATCATCATCATCACCATCATCAGTAGTAGTAGTAGTAGAAGAAGTAGCAGCAGCACCACTAGTAATAGTATTAGCAGTACTACTAGGTAGTAATATTAATAATAGTAGTAGAAGTAGTATTAGAAATCGCGGTAGTAGTAGTATGAGTAGAAATAGTAGTCGTCGTCGTCGTAGTAGTAGTAGTAGTAGTAGTAGCCAGTAGCAGTAGCTGTAGAACCATAGCCAGTTGTTCATAGATTTATGTCATGGGTTTTCATAATACACAAACAGTCAAAGAAATAATAATAATAAACCCGATAAACTTGTTTATATAGTGTTTTGCATATTACGTAAAAGGTAATTTTGATAACGTTAATTACGTCATTGCTGTGTCAGTTTGTAACAACAGATCTAATTGGCTATTCCCGAGAGCCTCGTACTGATAGCTGTTGTTTAACTGTAGCTAATTGGTCTTTGCAAAACACAATACATGACTTGAAATACTGATATATTTAATGGTAGGGTTTTGTTGTTTTACCTTGAGCATGGCAGTTTATTGATGTAGTTACGTAATTACATTTTATTACACGAAAATAACGTGTTTATAATTGTTTTTCTTTGACATGTAGCTATTTAGTGGTTTTATTTTGAGCGTCTCAACGTAAACATAATACTTCTTGCGTATTTTATTTAATTGTTAAACTACCTGACCTTTCGAATTTCTTATTTACTTGCAGTTAATTTATTAGTAATATGCACTGCTGTTAAACTTGTAATAAATTAACAAACACATACAATACTAATACTAATACTAATATCAGCAACAACAACAATAATAATTAAATAAATAAAGTATAAAAATAAATAAAAACAATATTAAAAAAAATACCGAGTAATAATCTATTTGAAATTTTTAAACTAAGTTAATGAAAAAAAAAAGAAAAAAATTAAAGCGAAAAATAAAACAAAATGAAAAGAAAATAAGAATAAAAAAAAGAAATGATAAGAAAAGAAAGCAACAGCAACGACAAGATATGATTTACCCAAAATTATTATCAGATATTTAACAGTAAAACCTTTTATCAGTGTTTAGTTAATAAATAAAAGATGGAAGGAAAGAAAGAAACCAGAAATAAATATGTTTTGCGAGATCTTTTTGATGTTTTTTGTTTCTTTCTTTCAACTGTTTATTTATTTATTTATTACTTTATAAATAGCGATTTTTTAATAATAATAATAATAATAATAATAATAATAATAATAATAATAATAATAATAATAATAATAATATGTTTATCTTTCCTTCTTTCTTTGTTTTTTTTCTTTCTATCTTTTCTTTTAATTAATCATGAATCAGTAAATGGAAATATTTATCTACAAAAACTCTTTCTATCTGTCTGTCTCTCTATCTATCTATCTATATCTATATCTATCAATCTGTTTTTTAACTGATTTTATTCATTATATCAATCAAAGAAAAAAAAAAAAAAAAAAATCAATAAAAGTGCACCCGCACATTGATTTCGTAACATCGTAACAGCTCGTGCACAGCTTTCTGTTACAGTCCACTATCACATATTACGACTTAACGCAAAGATATCGGAGTAAAATTGTTTATGCGTTTACAATTGGATTACAGGGATCTGGGAGCTTTTTCTATCGCACCGCGATGACTTGAATACTTTTGGAAAGCGGCTGTAACGTAAACATCTGTAACACGGTGAATTTGCGACAGGTTGAAAAGTTCACTGATAAAATTGGATGACGCCTCGCCTGCTTGAATCACCCGCTCGAGCCAACTGCTCATTAGATTACGCTGCAAACACAGACGTTTCTTTCCACCAACAAAAACAAACATTGTTCTCGCTTTGACGCAACCTGCTGTAAAACCAGCCACACCACTCCCTCGCTTCTTTCTCTGGGCCTCATTTCTGTCTCTGAGTCTTTTCACGCCACTCCGTCCGTCCATCCATAAAGATGTCAACCAGGTTTCCCATCTATCGATCTGTCTATCATGTGTGTTTGTCTGTCTATCCGTCTGTCTTCTATCTCCCTCTATCCGCCTACACATCTATCTACTTATCTGCCTGTCTGTATGCATGTCTGTCTGTCTGCCTACTTCATTTAAAAAAATACTTAGACAACAGCCTTTTCTAAAGTTAATTCTTAACTATCAACCTTCCATCTATCACACAGTTTACCTGGACATCACTTCAAACACTTAAAACACCATCTGATAGGAAACACAGCTACGTAATCCATGCAGTTAATGTTGACATAGCTGTAACAGAGACTCCTTACTGAATCTGTATGTGAAACATCATCATCACAACCATGCAACCACGACAACCATACAACAGCCTCAATCATGTACAACCTTCACAACCAGTTGAACCAAAGGACTACCGCTAACTTTACAATGTTAAAGAAATTTATTATAACTCCTTCTGTAAACTGTTTATTCATCATCCGCCCAACCATACAACCATCCTATCTTCACAACCATACAACCATCCCTATCTTCACAACCATGCAACCATCCCTATCTTCACAACAATACAACCATCTCTATCTTCACAACCATACAACCATCCCTATCTTCACAACCATACAACCATCCCTATCTTCACAACAATCACAACCATACAACCATCTCTATCTTCACAACCATACAATCATCCTATCTTCACAACCATACAACCATCCCTATCTTCACAACAATACAACCATCTCTATCTTCACAACCATACAACCATCCTATCTTCACAACCATACAATCATCCCTATCTTCAATACAAATCCCATTTTCACAACAATACAACCATTACTTCACAATCAACCCAATCAATCTTCACAACCATACAACCATCCTATCTTCACAACCATACAACCATCCTATCTTCACAACCATTACAGCCCAACAACCATGCAACAATCTGAGAGTATAAAATAATTTTAAAAACTAACCAGAGCTCGTCTGTAACTTGAAGGGCGTTGTCGCCTGGTTCGGACGGACACACGTTGTCTCCCGTACACGTGCACACAGCGGTGGACGTCGTGCCGTTCGTTTCAGACGTCGTTATAGCTGAACAGACCGCTCTGTCTGTGGGACATTCCGGCAGAAAAGAAGCCTTTTAAAAAACACAAAAGAGAGAAAACAGTTGTAGAATTAGTTTACGTGTAAAACAGGGCACATTTTTATGTTTTAAATAAATAAATAAATAATAATAACAATAAAAGTAAATAAACAAATAATTAATTAATTAAATAAATAAATAAATAAATAAATAAATAAATAAATAAATAAATAAATAAATAAATAAATAATAATAATAATAATAATAATAATAATAATAATAAATAATAAGATATAAACACACAAATACACACAACACCCACACAACCAGAACATGAAACTAATAAAAACAAGCATGTTAAAGTAAAATCATATCCAGCATTTATTGCACTTCATTAGCGTACAACTTTTAGCCCAGCGATTGCCACATGTTTAATTCCGACAACAGCGACGACATCATGGAAGACAAACACTCGACGCCAAAGGGCACACTCTAAAAACAGTTAGCACCAGGCCTAGAGCTTTATTTGTTGATAAGACTTCAATCAAAGTTTTATTTGCTGGCGTTTACTTTCGAGCAGGTCTCTGCTTAACACGCTCACACGGTTATCGAGCTCGTTAATCGGATTACCCGTTCTAACCTTGGACTAATCGCATTGGCGAGGTTTTTGAAATACAGACAGTGGCCCGTAGTGCTGTTCGTCCAGAAACTGAAGAGAGCCGCAAAGCAGAACATACATACAGTGAACAGACAACTCGACAAAAGAAACACAAACTAATTTAATAAGTTCCGTTTGATCGTACAATTACTACTAGTTTTTAACGAGGTACCTAAGTCAAAGGACATAATGGAACAACAGTTTTGACCACAAACGACCCATCCTTTAACAGTATAGAGTACGGACGATAATAGCAATAGTAGTTGTTGTAGCAGTAGTAGTAGTAGCAGCAGCAGCAGCAACAGTAGGCAGTACATTAGCAGAAGTAATATGATGATGTTGATTGTATTAACAGTAATATTATTTACAGCAGGCATTATGATATTAATATTGTATAATACTGTTGTGCATTGAAAGTTCAGTATAAATTAATAATAAAGACGGCAATGATATCATTCAATTTATCTCACATTTACCAACGTAATGATTCGTAGTTATAATCACTGCAAATTAAAAAGTATTCGTTGTCCATGAATTAAGAAAGCGTCTCAATGATGACAGTGATAAATGATTCGCAGTAACAGGAGTCATAATGACGTAATTACTTCTGTTGTTGTCAACAATTATCAGTTATTTCAGCTCAGTTTGTTGTGTTCGACTGCGCGCGTTAATTACATGTTAGCAACTCACGTTACAAACACACGTTCAAAAATCACGTTTCCATCATTCGTTTCAAAGTTGTAATATCACATTACAAATACACCGAACGACCTCACCTTACTAACCCTCTTTACGTCATGAAGACAAGTTACCAACTCACGTTACAACAACTCACATTGCTGACACGTTAAGAAATCACGTTTCAAAAACGTTACAAAGTTACATTTCAAACTTAAAGAACATTGTGGCTAAAACAGTAACATAATAACAGTTGAAAAAAAAAAAATAATAATAATAATAATTGTCATGTACTATTGTGTTTCAGTATGTGATATTGTGAACAACATTCACTGATCTACACTGACTACCAAATAATTAAAAAAAATAAGTAAATAAATAAACAAAAATATAATAATAATAATAATAATAATAATAATAATAATAATAATAATAATAATAATAATAATAATAAGAAGAAGAAGAAGAAGAAGAAGAAGAAGAAGAAGAAGAAGAAGAAGAAGAAGAAACAAAAAATAAAAAAGATGTTGCAATATTTAACAGATATTCATTCTGCGACTAAAACAGTGAAATAATTGAAAAAAAAAAAAAAAATTATCAACTATTATTACATTTCATTCGTACACTGCTGTACAAACTTAACTTGTGCACGACATTCAACCTACACACGTTACAAAAAAAAAAAGAGAAAAAAAGACGTTACAGAAGTGAAAGGATGTTTAATCGACACGCAGAGGCTAAAACAAACAGCTTCTCATTGACTGAGATCACTCACGTCTTAACATGTCACTCCGACTGTAATCAGAACTCAAAACAACCCCGCTACTTCGCATTAAACGCGAATTTCAGTCGCTTGAATTTACTGCCCATGTCACCATCGAAAAGCCCCTCACTTAATAATGTCTATTTGAAATGTCGGACGTTACTAACAAGGGCTGATGGCAAAGGATTACTCGTGTCGACAAATATTGATCGCAGTTTGAAACCGGATTGGATAGGAGCAAATTGTGTTTAACGTTCTGATAGAGAAAATATTTCATACGTTTTGTAACGCGACATACAGCTCGAGTACTGTTGTCTTTCAGATGATAATTTAGTGTTATTATCAACATTATCATCATAATCATCATCTTTGTTGTTCATCATCTCCATCTTCTTCTTGTTATCATCATCATCATCATAGTTATCATTATCATCATCATAAAAAAAAGATTGGCTTCCTCGCGGATCAGTTCCTATCATTTGTGTACGGAGGCAAATTGGAAGACATTAAAAATTAATTATGAATTATATCATTTTATTTACGAAAATCATTTTTTATTCTGCTGAACTGAAGCACTGAAGATAAATTAATAACGTTACTCATACTTCTTGAGTCAGAACAATAGCAATTTTTTGTTTTTTATTTTTAATACTTTTTATTTGTAAGGTATAAAATTAACGCATATAATTTCGTAACATAGGAAATATAATTATAGAACATAAAATTCCATTTACTTTATCTAATTTCATGGGCTGCAGGTTTTTGTTGTTTAAAATTGTTTTACTATTAACAAAACGTATCACACCTCCACGTGTATCATATTCACGGGACAGCACAATCAAGCAACAATAGTTTAGTAATCCGGGAATAACCGATAATCTGTCTGATATAGAAACTATGACGAAGATAAAACCTGCGCACTGATACGAACGATACTTGAACATAATTTCATCAGACGAGTGATTGATTACATCGATAATTTTGAAACGTTTGACAATTCAGCTGTCACGTTTAATTAAACAATCAAAGAGTGTGTAGTATTTTCTCTGCGCTTGTTTCTTCAGCTACAAGATTTTATTTTCAGTGTTTCACAAACGTGTTCTTTCTTGTTTTTGTTTCTTCTTGTTTTTTTTATTTCTTACTGTTTTTGTTCTTCTGGTTTTTGTTAAGTTTTTTTTTGTTTTTTATTCTTGTTTTGTTGCTGCTGTTGTAGTTTTAGTTTTATTTCATTGCAGTGCATGTGGTAGTAATGATAATAACACAAACAGTAGTATAAACAGTAAAGTATTATTATTATTATTATTATTATTACTAAAAGTAGCAGCAGTAGTAATAATAACAGTATTAATAGTTGTAGTAATAGTACTAGTGGTAATAATAGTAAAATAAGCAGAAATAGTTATAACAACAGTAGTAGTAGTAATAGAAGTAGTAATAGTAATAGTAATAGTAGTAGTAGTTGTAGTAATAGTAAAAGTAGTAGCAGTAAAACTAATAGACGTAGTACTAAAAATGCTACAGTAACAGAAGTAGCAGTAGTTGTTGTTTTATACTCGTTGTTCTGTCTATGTTTAGTTACATTTCTTGTATTTAATAAAGTTGGGTTTAGGCCAGTGGTTAGAGCAAGCGTCTGCCAGTGAAACTAAATGTGCAGAGAGAATCATTCTTGTTCCAAACTGTAACCTACTATTTAAGAAAGTGGGTTATATATATATTGTTATCAATTATAAGATTTTTCTAAAATATCCATGTCTTTAATTCACAGAAGAAACACCAGAGGGCGCTAATGAATAAACAAACAAATAAATAAATAAACAAATAAATAAATAAATAAATAAATAAATAAATGAGTAAATAAATAAAATATTTAAATAAATAAATGAGTAAATAAATAAATAAATAAATAAAATATTTAAATAAATAAAATAAATAAATAAATAAATAAATAAATAATAAAAGTAAAAGTAAAAAAATAAAAGTGTGATGACGCTTAACTTTAAATGTACCGAGCTGACACTAAACTTTCACGAGTCTTTCGTTTATTTATTTTATTGTCATTTCTCCCTTTTCATGTTTTCTTCTTTTGTCTTCTTCTTCCTTTATAACAACACTCAATTCACTGTCTAACTGTTAACATTTGGCTGAATTAAAAACTAATCACAAATGAAAAGCTGAATGCAGTTTACAGTTATTTATTTGGACTATACACATATATACATACACACAAATACACCCACATAAATCTCCTACACAGTATATTAATATAAAGTTAATTCGGTCTTATCTTCATCTGTTGACAGTTCGACTGATGTATACAGGTAAAAGACTTTTTAGAATGCGTGTACAAAACTCTGATTAACCAGTTCATAGTTGGATGGATAATTTGAGGAAACTGTATGTGTATGGGAACACTGTTATTCGTCTTTGTTTGCTAAGTAAATTTAACTAATTAGAAACTTTTTGTACGGTTTTTAACGCATTACCGTTATAACATTTAAAACACTGAAATTAAGTTAGAAAGTAAACAACAATCTTCCGAATTAAAATTAGTATAAAAAATAATAAGAAAATAACTGGGTTTTTTTGTTGTTGCAGTTCATCTTTTAAGTCTTAAAGTCTTACGTCTTTGGAATGTTCTGAGGTATAAAGTCATGAAGAGAGAGAGAGAGAGAGAGAGAGAGAGAGAGAGAGAGAGAGAGAGAGAGAGAGAGAGAGAGAGAGAGAGAGAGAGAGAGAGAGAGAGAGAGACAGACAGACAGACAGACAGTCAGACAGAGGACGGTAATTTAAGATTGCTAATTAGTTTACTACACACTTTATCTTTTAATAAACAAGTAAATAAATAAAACATGAGGTTTTATTTGATGTTGGTGTAACGCACTAGGGTGACGTTAACCCGTGACTGACTGCAGTTCAAGTTTTTCTTTATTTTCAGTGATAAACATCAGTCAATAAGGTAAACAAATAAACAAATAAAACCAAACAAACATCGATATTGAAACGTGAGGAGCAAGCAATACACAGTCACTTCACCTGGAAAGAGGATATCACGTGACTTCTATAATTTATACGTTAAAGAAGGAATACCATTGTATTCTGTGGCCTGAGAAAAACAAACAAACAAGTAAAACCGAAATAAAAAAATAATACGACTTTAATTTATAATCAACTTCCCGTTATCGACAAATTCGACTGGTTCTACTCGCCTACAGTCGATTTTAAACGTTGCGGAACATATCCTCGGTTCCCGGTCTTCTAGGAAATTGGTTTCGCGGAAAAGTGCAATTAACGAGAACACGCTGATCGACAGAGTTTGTTCATCGCTGTCATAATCTTTCTCCCGTACTGACCCAAACTGCCGCTGCTCAAATAACAATTAATTCCATACGTTATTAAACGTAAGTCAAACACTGACAGCGCAGAGTTAGAGCGATAGCAAGCCGTCGACAAAACTCTCTCTCTCTCTCTCTCTCTCTCTCTCTCTCTCTCTCTCTCTCTCTCTCTCTCTCTCTCTCTCTCTCTCTCTCTCTCTCTCTCTCTTATATAGCAGATTTATAACGCCAACAACAACAAAAATATGTAATAATAACTGAACAAAATGGCGTGCTGTTTTGTTGCTATACGTCGTTTCGTTATTAATATAAGGCTGGATGGCAAAAATATAATAAAACAAAACAAACAAACAAACAGACAAATAAATAAATAAATAAATAAATAAATAAATAAATAAATAAATAAATAAAAACTAAATTTAATATCAAAATGAAATAAAATCTTTCTTTGTGTTACTAAACATGTATTCAATCATTCTGTAGGGGAAAAGAAATGTCTATGATGCAGATTTATTTTTCCTGTTCCAATTACACCCTTTCAGTAATGAGTTAATAAACGTGATATTTTGTCCCACCCATTTACAGCAGTGTGATTTATTACTGTATTTTTTTAAATTTTAATATCCCATGATGCGCGTGCAAAGCAATACAACTCGTAACTTTTTTGTCTTCATTTTTTTTTTGGCTGATTTCCTGAAACAGTGAAATAAATTTAAAATCTTCTTCTTCAGTTAACAATATTATACTTTTTTTTTTTTTTTTTTTTTTTTTAAAGTTTTCTTCACCTTTTTTGACAATTAACAATGATATTCGAAATTTAAATTATTCAATATCTGTTGCTTTATGGTCTGTGTTCGTTATTATCACTTCACAGTGGTAATATATTTAGATATAAAGTTTTAAAATTAAAATGTTTTTTGTCCTTGTTTTCAAATAATCGTGGTACAAATGTACAAAGTCCAAGTATTCCAAGAAGACTGCTAGTTAAGTAGAGTTTATAACAGCTTCTACTACAACTTCTACAACTACTACAACTACTACTACTGGCGCTGCTGCTTCCTCTACTATACTGCCACTAGTATTGCTACTACCTCCGCTACCACAACAACTACTACGCCATATTACGACTGCTGTACTGTTATTATAGTTATTACTACAGCTACCACTAGTGTTACTACTACTACTACTATTACAGCAACGACTACGACTGCTACTAATACTGCTGCCTATAACTACTATACCATATTATCGCTGCTATGCTATTATTATAGTTATTACGAAAGTTACTACTAGTGCTATTATTACAGCTACTACTACAACTACAACTAGAACTACAACAAATGCTACAATTATTATTATCATCGTTATTATTGCTTCTATTATAATTAATTTTATTATTATTATTATTACTATTCTTCTTCTTCTTCTTATTATTATTATTACTATTATTCTTATTCTTATTCTTATTATTATTATTATCATCGTTGTTACTGCTTCTATTATTATTAATTTTATTATTATTATTATTATTATTATTATTATTATTATTATTATTCTTATTACTATTATTATTATTATTTATTATTATTATTATTATTATTATTATTATTATTATTGTTGTTGTTGTTGATGCTGCTGTTGCTGTTGTTGTTATTATTAACATTTCAGCTGTGATTAGTTTAACTGCTAATGCTGGTGTTATATAAGACGTTTTCTATGCATATTTAATACGAGTTTAAAAGCAAATGGATGTGAAATGAAATCATATAATGACTGGTTGTGAATTCTTAATGATGGTTTGGAGCTCACTGACAACGCCCCGTGCTGCATACGTAACTGTTAATAATTATTATTATCTCGAAAATAATGTATCTGTCGAAGCTAATACTTAACGCGTTTATTGTATTGTTCTTTCATTTCCCATTGAAAAGGCGCTAAGTGCAAAATCCGACAGTGGGCGTTTGTAAACTGTACTAATTAATTTTTTTCTTTTTCTTCTTTTTTCTTTATGACATTTTCAAAGTGCACGAATTGTATGTGTGTGTGTGTTTTTTTATTTTTTATTTTTAATTATTATTATTATTATTATTTTTATTTTTATTCATTAAATTGTTATTTTTATTTATTTCTCTTCCGCATCGTTTTCAGAGTTATATTTTTAAACGCGTCGAAGACAGTCACGTGATCAGCTTTGTTTGGCGCGAACGTGTCGTGCTGTGATGTATCGGACAGAAGCTGACAGTGACGTAGAACCGAACTCGACAAGCGGAGAGGAACGAGTCCGGTGAAATCCGTGACCTCGTGTCGGCGGGTCTAATGCAGTTCCGAGAAAACCCGAGACAAACCTTGCTACCGATCACTTAGAGTCGATGTCAACAAAGTATACACAATCTACAACAGTGACAGGAATCTGCCAGCTTACAGACCCACACATACAGACAGACATACACACATATGCATACAAAGAGGCGAACACAGCTAGCTACACAGTGACACACACACATACACAAATATACACACACCAACGTACACACACATATACGTACAGACACCTGCATATATAAATTGTTTGTTTTTAATCCTCATTTCACAGATACGTTTTAACTGTAATAATTAAACTATTAATTTGTAAATCAAGAAAGTCAAAAATACGAACAGACAAAATTATACCACACCCGTTAATTGTAAAACATAAAAATGATCTGTATTTATTACTATAAAAGGAAAGAAAAAAAAAAAAAAAAAAAAAAAAAAAAAAAAAAACGAAGTCGATGAAAGTTTTCCATAACATGGAAGAAAAGGAAGTTGGGTAATGGAAAATATTCCTAGCTATTTCATTTTTTTCTTTCGGTTTTATTTATTTATTTATTTATTTATTTATTTATTTATTTATTTATTATGAAATAAAAGTTAGTATATAAAATAAGATAATGATAAACAAAAACAAATTAACATAACCAAATAACATAAAAAATAACAACAAAACTCAACAACAAAAAAACAAAAAAAAAAAAAAAAAAAACAAACAAACAAAACAAACGAGCACCCACACAAATAAACACGCAAATAAATAAATAAATAAAAGAAAGATCTAAATTCATCCATTAGTTATAGGTAATAATATGACGTTATAACAAAACATCGTAGACAGGGACAGGATTAGAACAAATCACAAAAAGGAAAGGTAAGGAAATTGTTTGAAATCCAAATTAAAACGTGCGCAGTAGAGCACAGACCTTCTACCTTCAGTAGAACCGTTAATTTATTTATTTACCAAAGCTGATAATAAAAGAGAATCAAAACTGTAATTAAAAGCTTGAAATGTGCTTTTATTGTAAAGATTTTGACTCAGTGTTTGTTTATTCATTTATGTATTGTGTGTTTATAGTTATTTATTTATTTATTTATTTATTTATTTTGTTCAGTTTAAGATGACTAATCTCTGGGATTAGAGCACGATTTGTTTATTTATTTATTTATTTATTTATTATTATTATTACTACTACTACTACTACTACTACTACTACTACTACTACTACTACTACTATTATTATTATTATTATTATTATTATTATTATTATTGTTCTGAGAAAATTGTTCTAGCAAAAATAAAAAAAAAATAAAAAATGAAAATGGAGATAAAATTTTGTAGAAATTTTGAGCGGCAATTTTTAAATTCAATCCGAAAAGTTTTCACGTGTCCAACATCATTTAAGATGAAAATGATTTACACTTTAATTCACCATCAGTAATTACAATAATCAGCTCGGAAAACATAAATTGTCTTCAGGAAAAAAACTGTTGTTATTTTTTTTATTTTTTTTTGTTCACACAATCTGTGTTAAACTTTGTCTTTCTCGGCATGTTTCAGTGTTCTAACGACGACGTAGGGGGAGAGTTTAGTTCATACCCACGTGACTTTCTGCGCTGCTGCAGTTCACTGAGATGTATGGGTTTGTCCACGCTCCGTGCTGTCTTAGAGAGCAACAAAGCAGCAGAAGCGATTCTTCACTCCAGACGTAACCAACATTTCAACTGCTGATCAGTCAGTATGCATGTCCTCTCTTTTATTTAGATCACAGTGCTTCGCTTGTAGTTATATGTATATGTATGTGTGAGTATATAGATAGATATATAAATAGATACATACATACATACATAGAAAGATGCAGAGAGAGAGAGAGAGAGAGAGAGAGAGAGAGAGAGAGAGAGAGAGAGAGAGAGAGAGAGAGAGAGAGAGAGAGAGAGAGAGAGAGTAAAAAGTTCCAGTGGAATCATAACTCTTCAATTACCTGTGAACTAGATTGTTAACATACCTTTAATTATATCTCTGCTAATTTATTACACATATTTGTAATTACCTACATACTAACATATTCCATTTTTACTTGAAAAAAAAAAAAAAAAAAAAAAAAATAAATAAATAGCTAAGAAATTGGATTAGTCCTGTGTGTGCTTCCCATTTATCAAAATCTATCTTGTACGGTGACAGTGACGTCATCAGCTAACTTTTTTTCCGCCATTCTGGAGATTTTGGTTGAAGACGGGAGGCAGCTTAGTGTAGAGGTTTGACTTAAACCAACGAGGCGCGAGTCATTTCGTTGTGGACAATACTGATAATAATGAAAAAGCAAATCCGCTTTATCAAGCAGCGTCTTTACTTTTTTTTTTTTTTTTTTTTTAATTACAAATAAGCAACAAGAGATGATGTTTATGTACCTTCCCGACAGTATGAAGCGTCGTTATTTTAAAAAAAAAAAATAATAATAATATTAAATTATTCAAAAAGATTCTTTTATGTCGTAAGTCAACTGTTTTACGTTTTCGTTGACAAATTTGGTCAGAGTCTGTTATTACAATTTATGTTATCAGTCCATTATCATCTTACAAATACTTCACACTGCGACGTAGTGTTTTTTAGTTACAAACTCTGTTTTTTCTAGATATTCTAACGTGATTCCTTGATGAAGAAAAAAAAAATCTCTTTTACACGGCGAAGAAAAAAGTAGAAGCGTGTGTCTCAGAATAAAAAAAAAAAAAAAAAAAATTTTTTTTTTTCGGATCACTTCTATATTAAAAATTAGGATTTTCTGCTGATAGTCATCAGCAATTGACAACCACAATCATAACTTGACTACTGGTCACGCCATCATAGTTTATATACAAAGTGTTCTTATTAACAGAAACGTCATTTTTGATTTTTTTAAATAACGTTGCGAACTGGCAGATGTGGAGGGATTTATTACAAACATGACGTCATTTTCCTTATTATGACGTAGCAATGGAACCACAACATGGTTATGATCGCTGAAATTCTCAAGCATTTTCAATTATTGCTACTCCCTAATTTCCCGAACTAAACCAGGTTCTATCGGAAATGTTTAGCGTTAGCTAGTGTTGATTTAATTTATCTCTCTTGTTTCAGTTCCCTGGAGAACAAAAATTCATTTGTTGTTACAAATTGCTATATAACCGTCAAAATTCAGACCAAATTAATAATATTAATTGTAATAATAAAATATAACATTTACTCTCTCTCTCTCTCTCTCTCTCTCTCTCTCTCTCTCTCTCTCTCTCTCTCTCTCTCTCTCTCTCTCTCTCTCTCTCTCTCTCTCTCTCTCTCTCATTTTCTATTACAGATTCGTCTTAACCACTTTTTTATTTTATGCAGTTGACTTAACTGGTCTGCTTCGATCAACAATTACTGCTGACTTAGGATTTGACAAATTGTTCTTTCAGCCTTACAGAAGTGATACGGGGATGGGGGAGCTAGCTACCCACGGGCAATTTAAATTTAGACATTCGATATTAGCTGTGCGCATATTCTGACGTCTGTTTTAGCAGCATTGTATCGTTTCATACTGGGTTGTCACTTCTGTTTTAATTTTAGATGTAATTTCCTTGATTGTGTTCAATGCGGGTTTGAAACAAACAGCGATTATTTTTTGTTTTTTCATTTCTTGCATAAATTTAAACGACAAACTAATGACAGAAAAATTAGCAAAAATAGTAAGAAAGATTGTATGAGAAGAAAGAAACAAAGAAAATAAATCAACAAAAACAAATAAAACAACTGAAGAGAAAGGTTTCAAAAATCAATAATTTAATTCTAGGATAAATTGTGAAAAATAATAAATCAAGTAAAAACTGCTCTTTACGAGCTGGATCAGCTTACGATAAATGCGTCCGTGTTTTATCAGTAATGTCCGTGTTTTACGTTTTAGTTCATTGCTTTTGTCCGCAATATTTTAAAGCATACTGAATAGGTCCGTTAAGTTATACCCTTTTAATTCAGTTAGATATGTCCGTGATAAGTTCGGTAATTATGTCCGTATTTTTGTTGAATTATATGAATTAACAAAATTAAGTTGATTCTGATATTCATTTCTAAAACTTTTTAAAGAAGATATCTAAGTGTATCATCATCATTATATCATCATCACCTTTATTATTATTATTATTATTATTATTATTATTATAATAATTATTATTATTAATATGAACATATATGAACTATCTTGAACATTTTCCACGTAATTAAATCTTTAGTTATAGACATATATATGTGTATATATATACATATATACATACATACTCACACACACATACACACACACTCACATACACACACACACACACACACACACACACAAACATACCAGTACAAACAATACACGAACACACATTTTATGCGAGTGACCATCAATTCTTGCACTATGTCACAACAAGGAGAACAGGGAAAACAAATAAAAATCAAACATAGAATAAAATTAAATAAATAAACAAACAAAAACAAAACTCACCACATCTTGCTGGTACGTGCTGCCCCAAACTGCTGCTAGCGAGAGAAACCAGAGAGGTTTAAACA
>CM022666.1:16171771-16181771 GCA_012295275.1 Chrysomallon squamiferum
GACTGCGGCCAGTGAGGCGAGTTATGGTCAGCGAGTTTTCTACAATCAAAGCTTTCATCGTCGAGCGTCGAGTGCGCGCGGCAAGCATCCACGTGCGAGTCAAGAACGCGGCGTGCGATTGTTCGCGGTCACGTGACCCGCCACGAGCACGGCCAGACAAGCGCTGTAATGAAAGCGGCTATTTTCGCCGGGACTCTAAAGAGACTTGAGACTATTCGACATGAAATTACCATTCCATTTTCTTGCCGTTTGATACAGTTACTGGCTTCGGATTAATGGGAAAACGCAATCAGTTAGAAGAAGCTGTTGTTGGATCGACTGCTATGTAGGTGAACATCTTTTTAACGTGACGCTCGCCCGTGCTTTCCACTGACTTCCCCGTTTGGCGAACGTCTCAGCCAAGTGACGATGCTAATGCAACTTTGCCTTCTTGTTACCCTCGTCTACGCTTCACGTTGACCGTGCTGTCAACACGCGAGACCGTGCACGAGCTCTTAAAACTGATTAGCGACAAAGTGAAAATCAATCGACGTCTAACAGGACGTTTTTCACACACGGCTCTGTAAGCAAGCAAACACAGTGCTCATTATTTCACACAACGCAATTAAACTTCCAAACTATAAACATTTATACTGAAACCTTCTGAGATGTCGCCATGACAACTGCACTCACCTGCCCTATTCGTTCAGTATCTTAGATATACTCTTTGACAAACCCTTCCATTCTTACATTCAAATAACCAAAGTTTGAAGACTTAAATTTGATACTCATTAAACTTTTCAAAGTGCTAAAGTTTCAGTGAAAGTTTTCCAACAACGTTTACTTATAAACCATTTCCTGATTGTTTTTAATGATGTATTTTGAAAGAACTAACTTAATGTAAACAGTTCTTTGTTTGTTTTTGTTTTCTTACAATGTCTTTCAAAATTTGCAATGCGAGGTTTTTTAAACCAAATTTAGTTATAAAACCATTTATTAGTTTGTTTTTGGCAATGACTTTTAAGAAGTACTTTGTTTTTAATATAAACAGTATTTTGTTTTTACATTGTGTGTTAGTTGAAAACATCAAGTCCAGACAAAGCTGAGATATGTTAGTGATGCGGATTCTACTCAGCTGGGAACGTGGACATGTAACTGATATCTCAGTCAGTCAGGGGACGTCACTCTGTCGTGTCTTTGAGTGATGGACGACGGACGTACTGACGGACAACACAAATTGGTGTCAGAACAAAACAAACGAGTCGCCTACTGCCGTGCTTACCTTGTCATCCGTAATTTAAACAATACAAACAAAACCAACAAAACACCAAAAAAAAAACAAAAATAAAACAACAACAACAATTTTGAGCTCACTGCTGATCCCCGAGACAAAGTTGAAAACAAATCTGAACTTACGTCTGTCTCAGTTCCGTGAATCAGTTAGTCAGTGGGTTAAGGAATCAGTGAATGATGTGTACTCACACTTACGTCTGTCTCAGTTCCGTGAATCAGTTAGTCAGTGGGTTAAGGAATCAGTGAATGATGTGTACTCACACTTACGTCTGTCTCAGTTCCGTGAATCAGTTAGTCAGTGAGTTAAAGAATCAGTGAATGATGTGTACTCACACTTACGTCTGTCTCAGTTCCGTGAATCAGTTAGTCAGTGGGTTAAGGAATCAGTGAATGATGTGTACTCACACTTACGTCTGTCTCAGTTCCGTGAATCAGTTAGTCAGTGGGTTAAGGAATCAGTGAATGATGTGTACTCACACTTACGTCTGTCTCAGTTCCGTGAATCAGTTAGTCAGTGGGTTAAGGAATCAGTGAATGATGTGTACTCACACTTACGTCTGTCTCAGTTCCGTGAATCAGTTAGTCAGTGGGTTAAGGAATCAGTGAATGATGTGTACTCACACTTACGTCTGTCTCAGTTCCGTGAATCAGTTAGTCAGTGGGTTAAGGAATCAGTGAATGATGTGTACTCACACTTACGTCTGTCTCAGTTCCGTGAATCAGTTAGTCAGTGGGTTAAGGAATCAGTGAATGATGTGTACTCACACTTACGTCTGTCTCAGTTCCGTGAATCAGTTAGTCAGTGGGTTAAGGAATCAGTGAATGATGTGTACTCACACTTACGTCTGTCTCAGTTCCGTGAATCAGTTAGTCAGTGAGTTAAGGAATCAGTGAATGATGTGTACTCACACTTACGTCTGTCTCAGTTCCGTGAATCAGTTAGTCAGTGGGTTAAGGAATCAGTGAATGATGTGTACTCACACTTACGTCTGTCTCAGTTCCGTGAATCAGTTAGTCAGTGGGTTAAGGAATCAGTGAATGATGTGTACTCACACTTACGTCTGTCTCAGTTCCGTGAATCAGTTAGTCAGTGAGTTAAAGAATCAGTGAATGATGTGTACTCACACTTACGTCTGTCTCAGTTCCGTGAATCAGTTAGTCAGTGGGTTAAGGAATCAGTGAATGATGTGTACTCACACTTACGTCTGTCTCAGTTCCGTGAATCAGTTAGTCAGTGGGTTAAGGAATCAGTGAATGATGTGTACTCACACTTACGTCTGTCTCAGTTCCGTGAATCAGTTAGTCAGTGGGTTAAGGAATCAGTGAATGATGTGTACTCACAACGTCTGTCTCAGTTCCGTGAATAAGTTAGTCAGTGGGTTAAGGAATCAGTGAATGATGTGTACTCACACTTACGTCTGTCTCAGTTCCGTGAATCAGTTAGTCAGTGAGTTAAGGAATCAGTGAATGATGTGTACTCACACTTACGTCTGTCTCAGTTCCGTGAATCAGTTAGTCAGTGAGTTAAGGAATCAGTGAATGATGTGTACTCACACTTACGTCTGTCTCAGTTCCGTGAATCAGTTAGTCAGTGGGTTAAGGAATCAGTGAATGATGTGTACTCACACTTACGTCTGTCTCAGTTCCGTGAATCAGTTAGTCAGTGGGTGAATGATGTGTACTCACACTTACGTCTGTCTCAGTTCCGTGAATCAGTTAGTCAGTGGGTTAAGGAATCAGTGAATGATGTGTACTCACACTTACGTCTGTCTCAGTTCCGTGAATCAGTTAGTCAGTGAGTTAAGGAATCAGTGAATGATGTGTACTCACACTTACGTCTGTCTCAGTTCCGTGAATCAGTTAGTCAGTGGGTTAAGGAATCAGTGAATGATGTGTACTCACACTTACGTCTGTCTCAGTTCCGTGAATCAGTTAGTCAGTGGGTTAAGGAATCAGTGAATGATGTGTACTCACACTTACGTCTGTCTCAGTTCCGTGAATCAGTTAGTCAGTGGGTTAAGGAATCAGTGAATGATGTGTACTCACACTTACGTCTGTCTCAGTTCCGTGAATCAGTTAGTCAGTGGGTTAAGGAATCAGTGAATGATGTGTACTACTCACACTTACGTCTGTCTCAGTTCCGTGAATCAGTTAGTCAGTGAGTTAAGGAATCAGTGAATGATGTGTACTCACACTTACGTCTGTCTCAGTTCCGTGAATCAGTTAGTGAGTGAGTTAAGGAATCAGTACTCACACTTACGTCTGTCTCAGTTCCGTGAATCAGTTAGTCAGTGAGTTAAAGAATCAGTGAATGATGTGTACTCACACTTACGTCTGTCTCAGTTCCGTGAATCAGTTAGTCAGTGAGTTAAAGAATCAGTGAATGATGTGTACTCACACTTACGTCTGTCTCAGTTCCGTGAATCAGTTAGTCAGTGAGTTAAAGAATCAGTGAATGATGTGTACTCACACTTACGCCTGTCTTAGTTCCGTGAATAAGTTAGTCTGTGAGTGAATGATGTGTACTCACACTTACGCCTGTCTTAGTTCCGTGAATCAGTTAGTCTGTGAGTGAATGATGCGTACTCACACTTACGTCTGTCTTAATTCAGTGAATCAGTCAGTGAGTGAAAGAATCAGTGAATGATTTGTACTCACACTTACCTCTGTCTTAGTTCTGTGAATCAGTTAGTCAGTGAGTGAAAGAATCAGTGAATACTTATGGGTGACATATGTTCTGACTGGATTTGTAAGGTCGTGACTGGACTTTGTCCTCCTGTTCCAGTGCGTTCCCGAATGTTGTCTATGTGCAGAGTCTAATCAGACATACATAAGACAGAGAATATTGAAATCGTGAAACATACACATACATGCACATATAAACATACATCATACACACATACATCCATCCATACATACATATATAAACACACAACATATACACATACATCTATACATCCAGTGATATATCACCGAATATTACACATACATATACAGACATCTAATCAGACATACATAATACATCTATACATATTGAAATAAACACACAATATATAACATACATCTATATATACACATATATAAACACACATACACATCGTCTATACATCCATTGATATATAAACACACAATATATACACATACATCTATACATATATATAAACACACAACATACATAACACATACATCCATCCATACATACATATATAAACACACAACATATACACATACATCTATACATCCATTGATATATAAACACACAATATATACACATACATCTATACATACATACATATATAAACACACAACATATACACATACATCTATACATCCATTGATATATAAACACACAATATATACACATACGTCTATACATACATATATATATACATATACACATACATCATCCATACATATATCCATCCATACATATATAAAACACACAACATACATACACATATATACATCACATCCATACATACATATATAAACACACAACATATACACATCCATACATACATACATATATAAACACACAACATATACATACATCCATACATACATACATATATAAACACACAACATATACATATACATTCATCCATCCATACATATATAAACACACAATATATACACATACATCTATACATACATACATATATAAACACACAACATATACACATATGTCTATACATACATTGATATATAAACACATACGTCTATACATACATACATACACAAGAACACGAACATCTTTATCCATACGCAGCATTATGAAACACGACAATCATTTATTAATATTTTAATATCTTATTCACGCTACTAAATGACGGCAACATTAATAGCTCACATTTCACACGATAACAATCATTACAGTCAAGACAATTATAAGATATTATCGTTCACAAAACGTAAGAAATCATTCAAAATAACAGACTCCTTGGGTTTCGTATGCGCCAGGCAACCTGACACGTTAACAAGTTGAAGGAAAGCTGCAGTTATTATTCATAATTTTGTAATTTCCACCACTTACCGTGCGCTCCTTAGCAATTGATTAACGTTAATTCTAAGTTAATATATCGCCCTAGGGAGGGTTTGTGTGTGAGGTTCGTACAGACTGATGTATGAAGGTCTGCGTTGTCTGCTGTGTAAAGAGGAAACTGTTAAATATTGCAGGTTAAATTGCTCCACGGGTCACGTCTGACAGACTGGAAGTTTGTAAATGAGTTTGCGGGTCTACGTGGCACCGTGGACGCATCAACTCAGGGGCGTGGCAGGGCGGTGGTGTGGGGGAATCACGAGAAGGGTGGGCAGCCCTTCTCAGGGACACGCGTAAAAGACCACAAATTGTCGTCTTGACAGCATTTGTTTTTGTTTAGTGCCTGTTCATATTACGTACGCCTCATCTGCTGTATGTAACCCTTGTTTCTTGTTTCGTGATGATTCTGGTTTTAAACTGGGAAAAATTGTATTTGATTCTTTATTTCAGATAATAATAAGTCACAAAACAGATACACTGAAACATTCCAGGTAAATCAGGTGGGACCACTACCACTACCACTGCTACTACTACTACTGCTACTACTACCACTACTACTACTACTACTACAACAACAACTACTACTACTATTACTGATAATAATAATAATATTACTACTACTACTGTTACTACTAATTCTGCTGCTGTTACTACTACTACTATCACTGCTACTACTTCTACTACTACCACTGCTATTACTTCTACTACTACTACTATTACTACTACTACCATCACTGCTACTACTGTTACTACTACTACGACTACTATACTGCTACTACTACTACTACTACTGCTACCAAATTATAGTTCCATAATGCTGTTACTACTACTTTTTACTATATTACCGACATCATTGCATCTTTCATAACTAAAGAACTAATGTAGACTCTAAATTCAAATGTAATTATTAAGTAAACCCTATATAGTAAATTATTCTTCTGTAGCATAGTTGCCTGTGTGTAAGTAGTCCACTTATTATATGGTATAAATGAATGTATTTAACCTATTTAACGGTTAATTTTCATCTAACAGTTCAACGTTTGTTAAATCTCTGTGTTTCGGGAGAATCAGAGTACAAATTAGACATTCCTTCGCTGAAAATCCTGAAATACGAAAGCCTCCGGAAACATCCGAAATAACAGCATAGTCTTCGGATGATTTCGTGAACCCAAATCTTACTTCATGTGCAAAATTATTAAACGTTTTTGATAAAACTCCCTGCAGTTTCTGTGTGTAAATTACACGTGAAATATAAACAGATTTTGTATTTAGAAGCGTATCCATTTTCCCAATTTCAGAACCCGACACTTCCGGTTCAGAGTATTCTGGGTAAAGAATACTCAATCTGCATTACAAAGTTTATAAAAGAAGGAGCTTGAGGGCAGATTTCTGAGTTTTAATCAGTTCAGCAGAGACTGTGTATGAGTATATAAACAGCAGCTATTAAATATAATCTACAGTGAAAAAAGACAACAGTCCTGAATTCTGACATTACAACTACGTACGTAAGTACAAAAAGGCTTAGTTTTACGTGTTGATATTTAGAACTGATTTCTCTTTCTCAGCTAATCAAAGACAAAAACGTAACACATTTAACACGATAACGTACTTTCATCGCCAGAAACGAAGGGAAATTTTCAACAGCAGCCGTCTTATTTTCGTCGTTAAAGACAACGAAAATACGTCGTTTTAAGCTACAACTGTGACGACAGCAAACGTCACCGCTGGAAAATTACGGAGCTGAATAATTCGATGATGACGTGTCAGCTGATACGTGTTTCCGTTTCTCGGCTGCTTATTGCTGGGAGGGCGCGGGAAAACAGCGATGTAAGATGACAAATCAGACTGTAAATACTAAATCAATAGGCGACGAGGAACGCGGCCTATCAGAGCCTCGTTTCGGAAGAAACGTGAGAGATGGGAAGATTTTACTTGAAACTTCTGTCTGACAAACTCTTTTCGCAGTGCCACTTATTTCGCTGGTGTTGGTTTGAATAGGAAACCTTGTTATTTGTTTTATTTTTTATTTTATTTTATTTTATTTTTTTAATTTTTTTTTGAAACTTTCTATAAAGAAAAACATTTTGACGTTTTTGTCTTAATTTAACAGAGTGTAAAAGAAAGCGAAAGGATGATCAACAGCTCCTAACTTCATTTTAAAGTGTACCATTCGTGATACGAAGAAATAGTTCAGAGTTATTTTGTTATCATTATCATCATCATCATCATCATCATCATTATCATCATCATCATCACTGTCATCATCATTTTAATTTATTTTTAATTAATTTATTTTTTGTTCTTATTCTTGTTCCTGTTGTTGTTATTGTTGCTATTATCATCAGCATCATCATCATCAAAAAATTACCTTTACCTTGACCTTTTTGCATGACCTTGACCTACTGTCGACCTGTTGACATGTTCCAGATTATCAGACATGTTTGAAAACCCTAAAATGGAGTCAAAAATCAGTGAAGTTAGTAAAGTAGGTTCACAGATCTGCCATTTTTCTGTATTTTCCGTCTTGGATTCTGGGCCTCAGAGTCTAAAAATTTCTCATCTGAGATTTTTATTTAGTTCATACCCAAATGAAGTCTCACTGTTCTTTGTACGCATTAATGTGTGAATTTGTGTGTCTGAATATATCAACGTGTTTGTATGTGTGTGCACGCTCGCGCGTGTGTGTGTTTGTATGTGTGCGTGTGTGTGTGTGTGTATGTGTATGTGTGTTACCACTGTCTTTTTTCAGTTATACTAAAACAAAAGGCCTGTTTCTATTATTATGCTTAC
The DNA here is from genome assembly GCA_012295275.1 of Chrysomallon squamiferum. Classification (NCBI taxonomy): domain Eukaryota; kingdom Metazoa; phylum Mollusca; class Gastropoda; order Neomphalida; family Peltospiridae; genus Chrysomallon; species Chrysomallon squamiferum. The sequence continues at coordinate 16,179,873 of CM022666.1, forward strand.
TACTACTACTACTACTGTTACTACTACTACTACTACTACTACTACTACTACTACTACTACTGTTACTATTACTACTACTACTACTGCTACTGTTACTACTACTACTACTACTGTTAATGCTACTACTGTTACTGCTACTACTGTTACTACTACTACTGTTAATGCTACTACTGTTACTGCTACTACTGTTACTACTACTACTGTTACTGCTACTACTGTTACTACTACTACTGTTACTGCTACTACTGTTACTATTACTACTGTTACTGCTACTACTGTTACTACTACTGTTGTTACTACTACTACTGTTACTACTGTTACTACTACTACTGTTACTATTACTACTACTACTACTGCTACTACTGTTACTACTACTGTTACTATTACTACTACTACTGTTACTACTACTACTGTTACTACTACTACTACTACTACTGCTACTACTGTTACTACTACTACTGTTACTATTACTACTACTACTACTGTTGTTACTACTACTACTATTACTGCTATTACTGTTACTACTACTACTACTACTGTTACTACTACTACTGTTACTACTACTACTACTACTACTGTAACTACTACTACTACTACTACTACTGTTACTACTACTACTACTGTTACTGTTACTACTACTACTACTACTACTGTTACTACTGTTACTACTACTACTACTACTACTACTACTACTACTACTACTATTATTACTACTACTACTACTGTTACTACTACTACTACTACTACTACTACTACTACTACTACTACTACTACTACTGTTACTACTACTACTACTACTACTGTTACTACAACTACTACTACTGCTACTACTGTTACTACTACTACTACTACTACTACTGTTACTATTACTACTACTACTACTGCTACTGCTGCTGCTACTACAACGAGCGAGGGCGGGGACACAGCGGTGGTGGTCCTGGGGGTAGAAGTGGGCGAGGCTCGGGGGTGGTTGATTTCCACGTGGTTGGAGGCGCGTGACACTTGTCTTGCCCCGGGCGCTGACTATCAAAGCTACGCCTCTCACAACGACGACTACAACTACTACTACGTCTACTACTACTACTACTATACTACTGCTATTATTATTGTTATTGTTATCGTTGTTGTTGTTGTTGTTGTTACTATTATTATCATCATCATCATTATTACTATTATTATTATTATTATTATTATTATTATTATTATTATTATTATTATTATTATTATTATTATTATTATTATTATTATTATGAGATAGGGAAATTTCGCATGAAATTACACTTTAAATAATAATAATAATAATAATAATAATAATAATAATAATAATAATGATGATGATGATGATGATGATGATGATAAAATGAAGTTAGGAGATGTTGATCATCCTTTTCGCTTTCTTTTTACTTTTTGTTAAATTAAGACAAAAATGTCAGAATATTTTTTTCTTCCAGAAATTTTCAAAAAAAACTAAGAAATCTAACACAGTTAATCAGAGACTGAAAACAAAATTAAAAATAAAATATTATTATTATTTGACTTTTATTTAATAAAATAAAATAAAAGGACGAAAATGTTAATTCATTGTAAAATGTTTGAAGAGTCTTATTTTTAGAACATTTTGCCGTAAAAGATGTTTGTGCGGAATCCACAGTTGTAAAGAAACAACAGGTAACCTAGGCAACCAGACGCACAACGTGAAATGCAATTTTCAAACATTCCTTTGTCTTTGACGATAACACACCTCAGAACATTAGTTCCCTTTCTAACAAGAGCTCTTCAAAATCTTCACCTTCATAGAAATAACTTGAGATTTCTCGTGTTTCATGGTTGATCTGAAATATTCTTCTTTCTTCCTTCTCAGCGTGTTGTAGTTCCAAGTACTCACCTCTCTGTTCTACC
>CM022666.1:16186771-16189271 GCA_012295275.1 Chrysomallon squamiferum
TTCTTTATTTTCTTTTTCATTTGTTCTTTCTTATCTCTCTTCATTTCATTTCCTGTCTTTCCTGTTTCATTTTATTCATTCCTTATCTTTTTTCTTTCATTTTTTTTTTTTTTTTTTTTTTTTTTTTTTTTTCCATTTAGAAGTTTTTCCTTTCTTTCCTCCCATGGCTGTTTTTTTTTATTTTTTTTTTTTTTTACTTTTCCATTTTTTCTCCTCTTTCCTTTTTCAATTATTATTGTTCTTACTGTTACTGTTATTGCTCTTATTATTGTTATTATTGTTATTGTAGTTGTTGTTATAGCTGTTATTGTTATTACTGTCATTACTATTGTTATCGCTCTTGCTGTCCTTGCCATGTTTTACTGTTGTTATTGTTATTATTTTTGCTATAATATGAATCGTCTTGTCCAAAGATTTCTGCATTGTTGTAAACAAAATAAATTAAACCTGTCAGTTCAGTGTCCTTTATGTAACTCTATTAATGAGTTACTGTACTTAATACTGTTACTTTCCAATCCCAGAAATGAAAATAAAACTTATATTTATAAACACACACACATAAATGCACATGCACATGTATATATATATGTATATATGCGTGTTTGTACCAAGACAAACACACACTGAAGAAAGTGACAGAATGTGGAAGACAGAGAGACAGACAGATGGATCAACTGCCTGCAAAGAAAAAACAGAGAAAAAGAGAGAGATGAATAATAGAGTGAGAGAGAAAGTGAGTAAGTTAAATAGAAGAATGACAGTGTAAAAGAGACTGACTGTCAGGTAATTTGAAAATTTATATGAAAAGTAACTTTTATTTAAGGGAGGTAACTGGATTGGCGTTATCGAACATTGTAAGTCAGAGTTATGTTCCAAGTGTAAAACTATTTAGAAAGTATTATTAATGTACTTACAATAAATAAATAAATAAATAAATAAATAAATAAAACCAAATTAATAAGTAATCAGACAATACAAAACATTAATGGAATATTAATTTAAAATTGTATCACGTCATTATTATTAAAATTAAAATACTTCACTGACATCATAATTAATTATCATTAACCATTAAAGGTCATAATAATAGCTAAACCTCATTATTAGCATAAAAATATTTTATGACGTCACTCTAGTGTATTAAACTATTATCACTAGAATACATCCATGACGTCACTCTATTGTGCCCGTCATTATTTATATTTAAAATAGCATCTATTATATTATTGATCACTACACTACATCTATGGTTTCACATTTTAACTTAGCATCATCACTGTTATAAAACATGTATAGTATCGTATTAGTATATGACTGGAGAAAAAGTTCCATATCACCTTTACTAAAATTTAATATTTTAAACCTTTTAAAATAAATATAAACTATATTGGTGTCCCTTAAATCAAAGAATATGCAGTTAACACCATTTGTTTTTATTTATGTTTTCTATTTATTTATTTATTTATTTATTTATTTATTTATTTATTTATTTAACGCCGTTTCAAAATAAAGGGGTTAACTCTAGCAGTCTTTGTCTTCATTATTTTACATGATTTGAGAATTGTTGGAAAAGTCTCGTTATAAATTATGGATTTGTTAGCAAACAACGAGTACCATGTGCTAGAAACACTAAGAGAAATTCAATTACTTTGTAAATTACCTTATCTCTTGGCAAGACCCTTCAACAAATTATTATTTACTGTTATTGTTGTTTTTCATATTGTATTATTTATTTATTTATTTATTTATTTATTTATTTATTTATTTATTTATTTATTTATTATCTTATCTTTCTTTTTGTTGTTGTGTTTATCACGATTATTTTAAGAAAATTATTCGTGTTGTTTACATTGTTAAACACACACTCACAGACTATTTAAATGACACTTTGGCAAATTTTTACAACTATAGTACTGATGTTGTTTTTTATTAGTAATTTAACTACTTCTGCTATTTGTTTTCTGTTAATACAACTGCTACTACTACTACTACTACCACTGCTGCTGATGCTGATGCTGATGCCGTGCTATTACTTCTGACCACTATTACTACCGCTGATGCTTCTACTATTACTACTGTTACTATTACTACTACTACTACTACTACTACTACTACTACTACTACTACTACTACTACTACTATTACTACTATTACTACTACTACTACTACTATTACTACTGCTGATGGTACTACTATTGCTAGGACTTTTATTGATATTATTACTACTACTACCACCACAACTACTGTTGCTACCATTACTACAAAGTGTTCTACTGCTATCAGTCTGCTACTGTTAATAGTTCTATTTCTACTACACTATTTTCATATAGGGTACATCTATGCGGTAAGCTTGTATTTGCTTTCCCATTTATACTATTTACTACATTTCAGCTATTGTTGTTAGTACTGTTGTTACTGTTAATGTTACTGCTACTACTACGACTACTACCACTGCTACAGCTACTACTATTATTACTACTACTACTACGACAAGTATTAA
>CM022666.1:16199271-16209271 GCA_012295275.1 Chrysomallon squamiferum
AAAAACAACAAATATTGAAAATATGAAAAAACCTTGTAATGTGTATCGTTTCTTTCTCTTTGACTTTCTTCCAATGCCGATGTTGTCAGGAACGCCGCATCGTGGCAAACTCATCATTTTCTTCGTCTCCTCGTCCAAGAAACCTACAAAACGTGGTTATTGTTACACACAGAACACTTCACTTAACACACGCCAATTTACTCTTGCAAAGTTTTGAGTAACATGCTACGCTGGAATTCTGAAGTATTTATAAACGTTTTCTTCGGAAGCTAGACTCTGTGAAAAATGAGAATGAAGTGTCAGTAAACAACGAAATATTTCTCTACAAACGCTTGGTTACTTTCTACAGCATCTAATCTCTTTTGATGCTGAATTGCTTGTTTGCCTGTTCCAAAATGTTCTCTCGTGTTTTAGTCTGGTATAAAGTGTCTTCACTATGCGTTAGTAAAATATTCACTGCTACTAGGTATATATATAATATATTAGAATATCGTTTTTCTTGAAGATTCATATTTGTGAAACAGATGTAAGTAGAACGTAATCAAAGAACTTTAGTTGTTTAGTAGAAAAATCTGGATAGTATCAAATTAATAACCGTTGCTGTTTTTACATAGTTTTACTCAAGTTTGAAATGAAATCATTAACTGAACAGGGAAGATAACAAGTTGTATCACGATGTTTCATGTAAGACTGCTCAGGTTGTAACGACAAATAGTCTACACAGAATCGATCACAAACAAATTTAACTTTATTAAAACTAAACTGACCCCATGTTTGCCACCTTCTCTGTGCTGGTGTGAGAGAATTGTAAACGTTGAAATTATTCGTGCTGCTTGGACTGTTTACAACACATATTCACCTTTCTTTCATCTTCTCATCTCTGGAGATCTGACTCGCTTCGTCAGAAAGATGGCGATCAGGCCAATTTCTTAACAATAGCATGCCCAAGACAAATGAAAAAAAATCTCTCGAAATGCAACAAACGGTACAAACATTTTCATGGCCTTTCCCGTCTATCTAACAACTGCAGGGAATGTGGCGGAGAATTCTCTGAAGCTAAATACAAGCTAACTTACTCCGCACAAAGATGAAGCAGACATTCGACGTACTTATATCATGGCATACGTCACGTGACTGTAACCCAGGTGGGAACGGGGGGGGGTGGAATGTTGTATGATTATTTAGACGTGTCTGAGATACCAAAGTGTGACACTCGCAGACAAAATGTTACCTGGACGAGATAAATATCACATATACATTTAACCTCATTTTATACATACATATATATATATATACATACATACACATATACATACATATATACATATATACATACATACATACACATATACATACATACATACATACATATATACGTACGTACATACATACATACATACATACATCCATCTTCTTCTTCTTATTATTATTATTAGGAGTAGTAGTTGTGTAGTAGTAGTATTTTGCGACACCCACACACACAGAGAATAAAAGAGAGAGAAAATGTGAGAGAATGAGAGATAAAGAGACATAGACAAAGAGAATGAGAGAGAGAGAGCGAGCGAGAGAGAGAGAGAGAGAGAGAGAGAGAGAGAGAGAGAGAGAGAGAGAGAGAGAGAGAGAGAGAGAGAGAGAGAGAGAGAGAGAGAGAGAGAGAGAGAGAGAGAGAGAGAGAGAGAGAGAGATAAAGATCTATACATACATACCAGCATATGTAATAACAAAGATTACTGCTAGGGATTAATTAGGTGTAAATCCCGGTAATCCAATGATTGACAACAGGAGACAGATTGTATTAAAGACAGATTATATTAATCTCATTAAAGAAACTAGAGGATAGCAGCGGTTAATGCTCCTTGGACAAACAAACAAAATATTTAAAATATCTTGTGAATCACTGATACAATTATTATTATTGTTACACCTATCGTTATTATTATTATTATTATTATTATTATTATTATTATTATTATTATTATTATTATTATTATTATTGTTGTTGTTGTTGTTGTTGTTGTTATTTTTATTTTTATTATTATTAATTAATTAATTATTTTTTGTTGTTTGCAAATAAATGAATAGAAAAAAAATAATAAAATAAAATAAGTAAGTATACTTATGAACAAACAAACAAAATAAAAGATAATTGAAACAGAAAAATGAGATAAATATTTAAATAAGGAAAAAATGAAATAGAAAATTTAATAAAGACAGAAAGCATTATAAAAAGGAGGAATAAACGATGTCAAAGTAAAACAGAAATGAAAAATATCCATTTTAATATTTAGAAAAAGAGCAACAACAGCAGAAAAAACAAAACAAAGAAAAATAAAACAGATCAGTTGCCAAACGTCAGTGTTTTCATCGATTGTTTGAATTATTCATGCCACAAGCTTTTGAAAGTAGTTTTATGAAACAAAAACATAAAAAAAGGAAAATAAAATAAAACACTAAAGAAAACGAAAAAGATGACAAATACGTAACGATGAAATTAAGATTAGGAAAAATACTTTAAAAAATAATAAAATGAAAACAATTTTTAAAAATAGGTTATAATTTCATAAATATTCTAATATTTTCCATTTTCTAGCTTCTTTTATTTTTTTATTTATATTATTTATTTCATTATTTATTTATTTATTTATTTATTTATTTATTTATTTATTTATTTATTAATTAGTTAATTAATTAATTTATTTATTTATTTATTTATCTATTTATTCATTTATTCATTTATTTTACTTCATTTATTTTATTTTATTTTATTATATTATATTTTATTTATTAATTGTATTTGTTTTTGCTATTGTTGTTATTGATTTATTATATGTTTTGAATAAAGATTGAGCAGCAATATAAACTGCATCACGTTACATTTACATGATTGAGAATGATGTACGAGATTCTGGTATAAATAGAGCTTCACAGCAGGAACTCTCATACAGAACACACCGGCCAGCAACAGAAATTACTTCATTTACAAACATTATTAACAGATATCATTTCTTTGATATCGACTGATTTACATTTATTTATCTATCTATCTATCTATCTATCTATCTATCTATCTATCTATCTATCTATCTATCTATCTATCTATCTATCTATCTATCTATCTATCTGTCTATCTATCTATGTATGTATGTATCTATCTATCTATCTATATCTATCTATCTATATCTATCTATCTATCTATATCTATCTATCTATCTATATCTATCTATCTATCTATATCTATCTATCGATCTATCTATTTATCTATCTATCTATCTGTCTATATCTATCTATCTATCTATCTATCTATTTATTGTACACCTACACATTTCTTATTAAATATAATAGTAAATATCCTAAAAAATTATCTACTATATTTATTGTGTTTATGTTGAACAGTGTAAATTATTAGAATCTAAATACAGTTTATACTCTCAGGTGATTCTCTTGTTTGTCACTAGAGACCAAACTTTTCTAACAATAAAGTATGAAACGTAGCAGATCGAGTATTTGGATATTCACGGGTGGGTATGATTTTCTGTTCTAACTCGTGTACATCTGATCGTGATTTTTATGCAAGGCACGTTTACTGACAGCTTGAATCTTTGACTACTACGAAATTAAAAAAACGAAAGAAATCAAGATTAAGTAAACAATTTTTAATCTGTTAGATGTACTATACTCTGCAATTTTCTAACTACATCTATATTTTATACACAAGAAATGAGGAAAGACATTTTCTGTAAATCTACGTGTAGGAGGAATTTTATTAGCAGGCTTTATTGTTAGGAAAGGTTGGTAACAAGTAACATATTTAAAAAATCTTTGATATTAATTAATGTATTTCTGAGACATGTTAACCACGACGCTAATCTGCAAAATGCTTTAGATATATGGAAGAAAAATAAAAGAACTGGAAAAAAAAAATTAAGAAATAAATAAATAGACATAAAATAAAATAAAATAAGAAAGGAAAATAAGAAATTTAGTTTTGTCAATGTATTTTTAGTTCTAGTTCACTAAATCGAATTAGCAACTCTTCTAAATAAATAAATAATGAAATAAAATAACAAAATAAGAATCTATTTATATACAAGTATTTAAGCAGGAATGTCTGAACTCCCGCAGAAAACAGCACAGAGATTGAAATACTAAAACAAAACACGTGATGCATGTCAGATAACGGAGGTAAGTGTGTTATGTGAATGTTAATTAGACGTGAGCAAGTCTATCTGGAAACCGCTGTTCTTATATATCACACACACACGTGCAACAGCACGCTAGAGTTTGTTTACTATACTGCTGAGAGAGGATCTGTAGCGTAGTGCGCGAAACACGTGCGCGCACGCATTTGTGCACGTAGACATATTCTTGTCTCGTGTGTCTGTGTACAGTGTCTGAGTGTGTGAGTGTCTGTGTCTATGTGTCTGTGTGTACAACTCACCTGTGACTCGAAGATCTGCTATCTGTGTGTCTGTGTATAGTGTGTATGTGTCTGTGTATAGTGTGTATGTGTCTGTGTGTCTGTATGTACAACTCACCTGTGACTCGAAGATCTGCTATCTGTGTGTATGTGTATAGTGTGTATGTGTCTGTGTGTCTGTGTGTCTGTGTATAGTGTGTATGTGTCTGTGTGTCTGTGTATAGTGTGTATGTGTCTGTGTGTCTGTGTGTAGTGTGTATGTGTCTGTATGTCTGTGTATAGTGTGTGTCTGTGTGTCTGTGTGTACAACTCACCTGTGACTCGAAGATCTGCTACCAGTGTGTGTATAGTGTGAGTGTATGTGTCTGTGTGTCTGTGTATAGTGTGTATGTGTCTGTGTGTCTGTATGTACAACTCACCTGTGACTCGAAGATCTGCTATCTGTGTGTCTGTGTATAGTGTGTATGTGTCTGTGTGTCTGTATGTACAACTCACCTGTGACTGGAAGAGATCTGTTGTGTATAGTGTGTCTGTGTGTCTGTGTATAGTGTGTATGTGTTTGTGTGTCTGTGTATAGTGTGTATGTGTATATGTGTGTCTGTGTATAGTGTGTGTCTGTGTGTACAACTCACCTGTGACACGAATACCTATCTGTGTGTCTGTGTGTGTGTATGTGTCTGTGTGTCTGTGTACAGTGTCTGTGTGTGAGTGTCTGTGTGTGTATGTGTGTATGTGTGTGTGTGTCTGTGTATAGTGTGTGAGTGTGTCTGTCTGTGTGTACAACTCACCTGTGGTGGAAGACCTGTCTAGCTCTTGAGTACAAACTCGAAGATCTGCTATCTTGTGTCTTTGTCTCACGGAATATTCTGAACGTAAAGCGCCAGTTTTTGGATCTTATGGTACGAGGTAGTATCATATTTGATTAAATAATTCTGTAAAAAAAAAAATAATAATAATAATAATAAATATTATTGTTACATTAATAAAAATATACACTTACACATCCATACACGATACAGACATACGAAAAGACACGAAACACGCACGCACGCACGGAATATAAACAAATTATTACAGTTATTTTGGATCTATATTTCCACTGGAGATGTTTGTCCTAGTATTTCTCGCGTTACATTTATCATGATGTCATAGCATTATTTTCATTATGACGTAATTCATAACAAATCCGATTGTCTATGTCTGAAATATTTGTTTATATATATATATATATTGATGTAAGTATTTCTGTATTTATAATTATATAGATCGCACGTATAAACAAACAGAGTTATGTTGATCTATATAAAACCGTTTGACCTTTTTGTAACATTTTCAGTTCATGCATTATTTGTATACCTATGATATTTTGTTTATTTAATTTTTTGTTTCAAATTTATTTAGCGTTTTTTTCGTTTTTTTGTTGTTGTTGATTTTGTTTATTTGTTTTTGTTGCATATTTATTTATTTTTTCGTTTTTTGTTGTTGTTGTTTTGCTGTTGCTGTTACTATTATTATTATTATTATTATTATTATTATTATTATTTCGACTGTTGTTATCGTTACTACAGTTACTATTCACCTCTATAACAATTTATGCAATTGGTTTTATGTTACTGCCGATGGTGCTATTACTACTACTATCACTGCTACTACTATTACTACTACTACTATTATTATTAATGCTAATCATCAGCACCATCATTATCGGTGATTCTACTTCTGCTGTTGTTGTTTACCATTATTATCGTTATCACCACCACCCCGACAACTACAACTACTACCATCTGTATTTTTAGCATCAAACATCAGTGCACAAAGCATACTACGATTATTTGAAAACACGAGCACAGTCACTGGTAACAGTGTTAACACGTGCAGTCGGCACGCACACAGATGTAAACAGAAGTGTCCCTCTCTCGTAGACTCTGGAAACTCCGCGAGATCTCGTTAACTACTGCGACAAGTTGTACTCCGAGTAGTAAGCGCACTAATTAAAGTATCTCATCTCCGCATGCATATTTTATTAGACGTTCACGGTGCGGAATCGACCGCCAGGCGCGTACCAAGGCTGTACGTGTGTGCGTTGTCCCAGTTTATGTGTAGTCTCTAAACAGGGTTCCGATACAGTTACGCAGAACAGGGTCAAGTTTTATTGTGTGAAATGAGGTCAGATGCTGTTAGAGTTAAAGTGTAAATAAATGTTTAGTGTGTGTATTTTATCGCGAGTGTGTTTTATAAGATCATTTCTTCTCAGTGGTTCTGTTGCTGTGTATCCCGATCCAGTTAGTGCTCAGTGATTCGGTTTTGTTTTTCTGTGTATGAGAAGGTGTGTAAAAGAGCTCTTGCCGCTAATTTGCTGCATGCTTCTTCTTTTTTTCTCATCATCTGGAGCGTTCTTAAAAACGTGTGTTTATGACGTAAAAGTAGATTATTACAAATATGTCGATTACGTCATTAAATCAAACAACTCTTCCTCCACTGTTTCCATGGCCGCAATTTTTTGTCATCATTACGTCGTATTAAACTGCCGCTGTTTTAAAGTTATCAGTCTATGCAATATATAATTATTTTATAATTACAACATTTCTAAAAGAAAATAATTTAGATTTTTGTTATTATTATTGTGAAAAACTATTAAGAGTCAAAGCATCAGATCCAGAAATCGATATCAATATGAAAGCGGTTCAGAAATTTAGCAAAATATGTTACAACTTTGCACCCACTCAAGGGTGATTTATGTTCAAAATCCGACACATCCTAGTGTGCGTTTTGAACCGAGTGCCCTCTTGACGGTAACATCGATGATTTCAGTGACCGTTTCATATGCACTGACTTCAACCGTAACTACAACGACACAGACCACGTGGCTGATACGCTATATGTAATAATGTTATTACCTAACCAGATTAAAACGCGGAGCCCATCCTGCTGGAATTACATGTCAGAATATGATGCGCCAGTTATCTTCTGCAGATTCCATGCAGTTATCATTTTAAACGAATTATTACCTAATGTCAGAGTTGTTATCTCCACAGCGATAGTAAAACATCGAGTTACTCTGTCTTCTGCATCATTAGGCTGTCTATTTGGAATGGGAAATGTGACTACTTTTATTATTATTTTGGCAAATGCAGTTCTTGTGCTTGTTTTGCACCGGTAAAACGATGTTCGCGTATTTGAACTGAATGACAGATGTTTACGTACCAGCTGAATTGAATTAAAACATGTTCGTTTGTGGGCGTGTGTGCGCGTGAGGGTGCGCACGCGCTGCTAATGATACTGTGTTATGTTCTATTTATTCCGAGACGCAAAACACGTGTACAATTATTGCGATTTACTGAGTTACGTGTTTACTGAGTTAACGCGTTACAAAACACGTTGAGTCACAACTTTGTATTTTCACGTGTCGACGAGATCACAGTTAACCTTTCTAAACAGTCTTACAAAATATAGCAATAGTCGACTTTATTTAAAATACTAGGTTTTACAGATCATATATGAATACTCTATAACAATCTATCTATTTCAAAAAAAAAAAATTAAGTGTAGAAATCATATATGAATGCTCCATGATAACCTTTCAGTTTCGTTTCAAATAATATTGTTCTAAATTATTCACGAATACTGTATGTTAAGTTGTCTGGGAAGTGTAAAATACAGTTATTTATAAAATAAATAATCAACGTTAATAATTCATTTTAGTCTTGTTAGAACACGATACCATAATTTTCCTTAATAATACGACTAATATACATACATATCAGGGATATTATTAAATAAGGTTACAGTGCCATATTTTAACTAGACTAAAATGAATTATTAACACTGTTATTTATTTTTCAAACATATATATATATATATATATGGCACTGTAACCTTATTTAATATGACCATTTAGACTTCTTTTATTACTAACCTATTTGTTAAACTTGATTTAAAATTTGTTTGTTTACGACATATCAAAAAGTCATAAGTAAAACAATAAATATTCCACTGCATAAAATGTTTCTCTTTAATAATCAGTTAAACTCGGAATAACAAAACTGTATACAACTCTTCAAGTAATCTACATAATGTGACGTATTGGTTTTATTATTCTCTTTAATAATCTGTTAAATAAATAAATAAAAACGGTGATTTGTCATCGTTTGTCATCTGTGAATGACCTATCTACTAAACGTAAAATATGATGAATTGCTGTCTATTTGTCGTTAATAAGATATCAGTTTTATTTGAACTGCTTACCATTGTAAATAAACGATCTTCTGAAGCTGAAATAGAATACATTACTAGTTAGCTGTAGTTAATGAGATATTAAGAATACACATTTTGATTCTCAAACTGACCAGTCTTTTAGATTCTTTTTAATATCGTATTTACTGAAGTGGATAGATTTTTATTCTGCAGTTCTCTTTAAAATCGTTAAATTTAAATTATTTTGTGTGTAATTGTTTGTCGCAATCATGACAAACTATCAACTAAAATTAAAATAAATAATGTAATGTATTACTTAATATAATAAATATTAACAACCTTGTTGCTCTGTTTAAAATGTAATAACCGTTTTGTGTAATCGTCTAGGATTCCATTGATAATCTGTTTATTAAATTAAAATATGAATATTATTGATGTTAAGTGAGCTTCCTAATAACCTGTCTATTACAGTTAAAATGTACGTAATAATTTTCTTAGGTGCGTTTCCTAAAAATGTCGCTATTAAAGTTAACTTATGTATGAAGTTCTAGAAGGGACAAAGTTTAAGAAATGAAGTGATGTATTTATAATAATCTTCCTAGTGAAGGTAGAATATGTGCTATAATTGTAATTACCTGTCTGTTAAGAACGATATACTATAATTATGATAAAGTCTCTGTGAAATATAAAAAAGTAGTGTTCTATAATCATAATAATGTATCTATTAAATATAAAAACAGATCTAATTAGTAATTATAATGACCTATTTATCAAACTCAAAAAGTGATACAGTATAATGATAATGACCCATTTATTTAGACTAAAATATGAATATTATTTCCTGAAAACCAGATACAAACACAGACGTACTGTAACTGTTTACTAATCTAATAAAGTTACATTGTGACCGTTTTCCACTGACCTACAATTCAGTTAAATCGTCTGTTGAGAACAATGTACTCTAACCGTTTACGATTCATTTAATAACTTTTTTTTTTTTTTTTTTTTTTTTTTCACGCACTGGACTGACCTAACTCGTTTAACGGAAATATTAAATTATTAACTTGTCGCGCGCCACATTTTTTTTTTTTTTTTTTTTTTTCTTTCATTAAAGCGGCTTAACGTTTGTAACAAGCAATTAGAACAGTTCGCGTCTTTAAACTTGATTGAGTTCATTTTTAAACATCGTCATAAGTGTAATTACTACGTTTAGTTTCACCAGTCTCGTTTTTAAAAAAGTTTTACTTGTGTTCTCTTTTCTCTTCTTTCGTTTTATTTTATTATTGTTATTATTCCCCATCCTGTGAGTTTCACCATCTAGCTTGACCCCCTCCCCCCCACACACACACCCGCAAAATGAATAGAAAAAAAAAAAAAATTAAATAAATG
>CM022666.1:16211771-16216771 GCA_012295275.1 Chrysomallon squamiferum
AATGAGGCACAAACATATGCACTTTAATATAAACCATGTGTGCACATCAGCTTGTAATGTGTAGCACGTGCAGTTCGTGTATTAAAACACGTCATACACACAGTGAGCGGATTTCTCTTCAGATCTTGTCTGCTAGAACTGATCTTGTCAAATCAGCCAGCGAGAAAAAAAAAAATACTGGAAGTAATTAGTTTTATAATACGTAACGTATTATTCAGTTAAATCCGATGTCAGAGAAAAATGTGTTTTTATTTGTAACAGATTCTTTAATTACCGTTATGTCATAGTCATTATGTCATTTGTAACGGATGGTTTAAGTCAGTGTTTTAGTATTTGTATCGGATTGTTTAATTAAAATCGTAATGTTAGAGTTACTGTGTTATTTTTTTTGTAACGAATCGCTTAATTACCGTTATGTCAGAATTAGTGTATTATTATTTGTAACGAAATGTGTAATTAAAACTTCTATATTATAGTTATGTGTGGTAACAGAATAAACCTGAATTTAACTGAACGATAAAATTGTACCAACTGGTATAAGTGAAACGGAAAACTTTAATTGACTGATGTGAAGTTAAAATGGTTACAAAGATATAATTGTACCAAATTTTCATAAATAACACGATAAACTTTAATTCACTGTAATAAAATTAAAATGATTATAAAGATAAAAAGGTAAAAGTGATGCAGATGAGATGGTAAACATAACTCAATTGTATTTTCAGCCAGGAGATAATACAATACAATACAATACAATACAATACAATATAATATAATATAATATAGCATAGCATAGCATAGCATAGCATAGCATAGCATAGTATAGTATTAGTATAGTATAGTATAAAGTAATATAATATAATATAATATATCATAACATAAAGTATTACAGCTCGTATTGCTAAACATATAAAAGTAACATGTTATTGCTAATACAGTAGATTTACCTAACTTGTAACACAAATTTATAATATCGGGGCAAACAATTTAATAATAAAGTTTATATGAGATGGTATAAAATTGTGCAGTATATTTCTGTAACTGTTTACAGCTAGTAAATAAACATGTTATAACAAATGTCTATTTTATTTTACTTTTCTTCGCTAAAACGTGAATTTCACGTTCACTATGCCACAGCATTGTAACACTGGATTGTATGAGAGTAAACGAAAAGCTAACATTAACCACGTTACAATAACAGTAAACTGTATCTGACCACGCTACAAAACCGGGGTCAATTGTTCAAAGTTTTATGTTTCTATATTTGTCGTATTGTGTTTTATGCTTATGGAAGTAATTGACGGCAGTAACAATGTACGTGTCGTGATGTTGGCACACATCTGTATCAAATATGAAAAAAAAAATCTGTTTTATTTCACGATTAGATGTATTAGTGTTGGAGACAGAACGGAGCAAGGCGTGATTGAGAGAATAAATTAATAAATGAACGAGTGAATGAGCGAGTGACTGAATTATAAATGCACGAACGTATGAATGGTGAGGGAATGAAAAAAATGAATGGATTGAATCAGTGAACAAACGAGTGAATGAGAAAGTGGCAGGATGGATGAATATTAGAACAAAACAGCAAGTTGAAGTCAATGTTCCATCAGTCTGTTTCCCGTTCCAAAAAGAACTCCGCGTCTGTTACATGAAAAGTCCAAGTATAGGCCTACACACTACTGTGTATGGGAAGGAGTTAATACACTCTCTGTTATATCTAAAACAGTTTAATTTCTTTTCAAGACTATATTTCTGCAGTACCAAATGTCTGACTTGCCGTGATTGAAAACTGGTCAATATAAAAATGGTGATGTCGTTAAACAAATGTTTCACTTTCAGTAGCCTAAGAAAAATCAATATGTTCTTTTCTTATTGCTAAACAAATATTTGACATCCAGTGTCCTACAAGTGAAAATCAATGTACTTCTGTGGTGTCCTTTGAGAAAAACAGATACTTTTGGTTTTAGTTTATCACTATTATTCAGAAGAATAGCAGCGACAGTAGTAGTAGTAGTAGTAGTAGTAGTAGTAGCAGTAGCAGTAGCAGCAGTAGTAGTAGTAGTAGTAGCAATACAAATTAAAAAATTGTTTTTAATAACAACAACAACAACAGCATCAATAATAATAATAATAAATAATAATAATAATAATAATAATCATAATCATAATAATAATAATTAGTAATCAATAATATCCGTTATCATTTAACATTTTAACTATTGAACAGTTGCTTGCTAAACGTCACTTCAGAAGTTCGTGGACTGTTAATAATTTTGTTTGTATTAGCTGCAAGGTAAATGAGATGAGTGTTCCAGTTATTAACAGAAGAAATCACTTGTTATGATAATTTCCCAGCCCGCACTTCCATCACATAACAACAACCCATCTCCAGCATCCTGGCGGATCAATAGTCTATATTTATCATTAATGACGTTTTAATCAGTAAGTACACTGAATGACTTGTAGAAGGCAGCAGTGAAATTCTGTTTTTTTGTTGTTTTTTTTCTGTTTTATTTCTTTCTTTGTTTTTCGTCGTTAATGTGTCGTTTATTTGTTGTTTTATTAAATTTTATTCTTGTTGCTTTTTTATCGTTTATATGATTGTGATTTATCTTTTTTTTTTTATTTATTTATTTAATTATATGCATTTGTTTGTTTGCTTGCTTTGTTGTTTAATATTATTTTTTATTATTATAATTGTAATATTATTGTTATTATAGTTGTTCTTGTTCTTGTTGTCATCATTGTCATCATCCACATTGTTATTATTATTACTATTACTGTTATTATTATTATCATTATCATTATTATTATTATTATTATTAATATTATTATTATTGTTATTATTATTATTATTATTGTTGTTGTTGTTGTTGTTGTTTTTGTTGTTGTTTTTGTTGTTGTTTTCGATGTTTTCCTTCAAACCTGCTACGTGAACGGACTTCATGAAAAGAAAGAGATTAACAGATATAAATATAACAATACATTAACCTTTTATCTAATTAACTTATTAATCGATTTTTGTCATAGTCTAACAACCTATTCTACTCCTGCTCTAACCAATCGTAATAACAGGCTGGTCAACGTATCTTATTTAAATCAGAAAACGAAGATATGAACCGATATTTATATATTTTATTTTATTTTTTTTAAATTGGTTTGTTGTGTTTCTGATGTCGTGACTGATCTGATTAAGATATTTAATAACTAAAAATTGATTTAAAAATAGTTATAACAAGATTTCCCTCTAAGATTAAAAAAAAAAAAAAAAAAAAAAAAAAAAAAAAAAAAAAAAAAAAAAAGGAAAGATATCTGGGATCTCTCTCAATAACATCAATTTGATTTTTATTTTATTCCGATATTTAGAAAGGCCAATGCTTGCGATAGATCATTAGATAAACACAGACAGAGAGAGAGAGAGAGAGAGAGAGAGAGAGAGAGAGAGAGAGAGAGAGAGAGAGAGAGAGAGAGAGAGAGAGAGAGAGAGAGAGAGAGAATTACTAATGTAAATAAGAATAATTTGGTAAATCGGTTATCTACATTGTACAGTAAAAGATACACGAGGAATATTTCTTTAAATTGCTTTATCTTCAGTGTAGCTGGCAGAGGTAAAGGAAACCAGTAATAAATAAAAGTAAACACGTTGTGGTTGTCAGTCTACGTCATCTAATTATCTTCATGACCAGGTAATAAACATTCCATGACGCACTAACAATGAAATACATGCACGTGCATGAAAAAAATATATGTCTTTTTTTTTTTTTTTTTTTTTTTTTTAATCATAACAAGCTAACTACAATTACATGTATATTTCTTACACAGACACGTTTACACAGACAGGTTGTACACACAAACAAATTACATAAACACATATTCACTTGTTACATATACACATCCACACTTGTTACACAAACTTGTTAAACACTGCACACTTCGACTATAAGACAGAAGAAAATAACCAACAAGTACAAAGTGTATACAGCAAAAACAACAAATAAACAAGACCAACATTCTCTCCAAAAACAAAACAAAACGCACACCATATAAACAAATAACCATGCAGGCAGACAGACAGAAACAAAAAAAGCAACATCAATACTTTGCAGTTGTACATAATACATAACTCTGAGAATTAATATTAAATTAGCTGATATGTATACAAGGCTAGCTCGAGTTACAATATCATCTTCTCCATCTCTGTTTGTTGTTCCAGTTCCTTCCTCCTCTATCTCTCTCTCTCTCTCTCTCTCTCCTCTCTCTCTGTCTGTCTCTCTCTCTCTCTCTCTCTCTCTCTCTCTCTCTCTCTCTCTCTCTCTCTCTCTCTCTCTCTCTCTCTCTCTCTCTCTCTCTCACACACACACACACACTGTACAATACAAACAGACATAGTTTTAAACAGCCAAACACGAACTATACGCTTAATTGTTTTCCCTCTCTTGATACTCACTATTCACATCTGAGGTTTGCTGTAATATTTGATAGTAGCAGACTGGTAGATTTCATTTGTACACACCGC
The DNA here is from genome assembly GCA_012295275.1 of Chrysomallon squamiferum. Lineage (NCBI taxonomy): Eukaryota > Metazoa > Mollusca > Gastropoda > Neomphalida > Peltospiridae > Chrysomallon > Chrysomallon squamiferum. The sequence goes on from CM022666.1 coordinate 16,216,291, forward strand.
TATAACCAGCTGTTGTAACCGACGATAACAACGATATAAATAATCTCTTATATCGCTAATTCTAGTGATAAATGATTATAATCATTATAATGATAAAAACATGCGGCGTATATCGTTATTTGGTTCCAGTTGTGTAGACGTATGTATGTGTGTCTGTGTGTGTGCGCGAGCATGTATATACGTAGGTATGTATACTTATATACCATAGACGTATATGTGGTGTTTATGTGTACAGGGTATTTGTTTGTTTGTTTGAGAGAGAGAGAGAGAGAGAGAGAGAGAGAGAGAGAGAGAGAGAGAGAGAGAGAGAGAGAGAGAGAGAGAGAGAGAGAGAGAGAGAGAGAGAGAGAGAGAGAGAGTGTTATAACTAGACAAGAAAACACATAATCATTAATAATAATCTTCCTTAATTTATTCACATCCAGGCGCACGCACGCACACACACAAACACGCGCACGCACGCACACACGCACGCACACAC
>CM022666.1:16219271-16224271 GCA_012295275.1 Chrysomallon squamiferum
TATTATTATTATTATATATTCTTACATCTACATCTACATCTACATCAGAACTTAGTATCTATAGCAACCAACCGAAAACATCTCTTGTTTATATTCCCTGTCGGTAGTTATTCATCGACATATGTTTTACAAACCCTTTTAGTCAAAACAAACCCTAGGAATCAAGTAACGTAACTAAATAAACATGATTATAAACATTACAAGTTTGCTGAGGTTTATTTTATTTTTTTATTATTATTTTTAAAATAATCGTTGTTATACATAGCTTGGCTAACAGAAAGAAAAAGGTTTACAGCATATATCACTGTTAGTGATTATCGTAGATGTCACAGTGATTAAAGGCTTAAGCAGTTTAAAATAATTTCACGAATAATCGACCAGGGCTGAATTTAATTGTGCCTAACAGTCGCAAAACTGTTTCTAAATTTAGATCGCGGATTAGACTGGTAATCTAATCTGTTCCGCGTTCGCCGTAAATTACCGATTTCCGAGTACAAGTGTACGGTCGTCTTCCTTCCGTCACTTCCTGTCGTGAAAAGAAATTTTAAATTATTTATCCGTGATTTTTATAATTCTTTTTTTTTTTTTTTTTTTTTTTTTTTACATTCCCTATGAATCTTTGGATGTCGCTGGTTTTAAACCATCACCTGCATTTTAACTGTGAGCGCGCATATCTTTGTGTATGTGTAACGGCGTATATTTTTGCGTGTTTATGAATGCATATTTTTAACTTTCTGTATATGTGAGTGTACATAAATCAGAACATATGTGAGTGTTTTTGTGTGTGTGTGTGTGTGTGTGTGTTTTCTTTATAATTCGTGCCGATATCTGATTTTGATGCTTATACAGGATTTAACGACATTTTACATGTCAATCACAGTCAGTGATAACATCAAGTCAGAAATCGTTTAATTACTCTCCCAGCTTAGACCAGGACTCGAACTCGTTATGTATGAGACACGTGCATTTGTAGATGATAGTAAACTGACTTTGCACTGGTTCATTTGAATATCGTAAATTACTCTACAGACGCGATAAACAGCTAACTGCGAGTATCAAATGATTGGTTTGCAGCCAATGAAGAGTAACATAAAACAGTTCAGGATCACAATTAAATCAAACAGAACGCGCTAAACAAAATCAATATTGTTTTTATATCAATGTATTCATTGTGGATATATATATATATATATATATATATTGTGTCTACGTTATAGCCTCTCTCTGTTTGTGTCTTTCTTTCTCTCTCCTATCACCCTCTCTCTCTATCTGTATCTACTTCATTCTGTTCTCCCTCTCTCTCTGTCTCTCTTCATATCTGTATATATAGATAGATAGATAGATAGATATGATATATACAGAGAGAGAGAGAGAGAGAGAGAGAGAGAGAGAGAGAGAGAGAGAGAGAGAGAGAGAGAGAGAGAGATAGAGAGAGAGAGAGAGAGAGAGAGAGAGAGAGAGAGAGAGAGAGAGAGAGAGAGAGAGAGAGAGACAGACAAACAGACAGACAGACAGACAGACAGACAGACAGACTGGCAGACGGAGAAGAGAGAGAAAGACGCATTCCTTCTGACAGGCAGACAGAGAGAGAAAAAACAAACAGACAAAAAATCCCACAGCAGCACACGTCTAAATAAACACTGATGTTTGAAATCATTGCCAAACCGCACAACACGAACCGCCATCCTATAAATAAATAAATAAATAACAAAATAAATAACAAAATTTAAAAATAATAATAATGAAAATAAATGCTGGTAAAAAAAACACACAAAAAAAAAAACACACACACAAAAACCCTCTTCTCATGTTAACTTGAACGGTGGAGCCAAAGCGTAATTTTAATTCCACGTCGCAGTGAATTAGTCGAGTTTACAGCACGCGGGTATTTGAAGAAATCATTAGTGTGCAGTGCGCTGGTGGGATGGAAGCGTGTGGCGGGCGGGCGAGGGAGGGAGAGAGGGGACCGCTGTGTAATTGTGTTGTGTTAGCTAACTGACAAGACGCAGACCTACAGATGAGAGCCGAGGATGATCAATAAACCGCAGCTAGAAGAGAGTCTACTCTCAGCGTGACGTTTTTACCACAGTCTACAGGATACTGTTAACATGACGTTTTTATAACAGTCTACACAATACTGTTAAAATGACGTTTTTGTAACAGTGTACACGATACTGTTAACATGACGTTTTTGTAACAGTCTATACGATACTGTTAACATGACGTTTTTACCAGTCTACACGATACTGTTAATATGACGTTTTTGTAACAGTGTACACGATACTGTTAACATGACGTTTTTGTAACAGTCTATACGATACTGTTAACATGACGTTTTTACCACAGTCTACACGATACTGTTAACATGACGTTTTTGTAACAGTCTATACGATACAGTTAACATGACGTTTTTACCACAGTCTACACGATACTGTTAATATGACGTTTTTGTAACAGTGTACACGATACTGTTAACATGACGTTTTTGTAACAGTCTATACGATACTGTTAATATGACGTTATTATTAGAGTCTACACAATACAGTTAAGATGACCTTTTTGGAACAGTCTACATGATACAGCTAACATGACGTTTTTGTAACAGTCTACACAATACTGTTAGCATGACGTTTTTATAACAGTCTACACAATACTGTTAACATGACGTTTTTATAACAGTCTACACAATACTGTTAACATGACGTTTTTATAGCAGTCTACACAATACTATTAACATGAAGTTTTTGTAATAGTCTACACGATACAGTTAACATGACGTTTTTATCACAGTCTACACGATACTGTTATTATGACGTTACACAATACAGTTAACATGACGTTTTTACCACAGTCTACAGGGTACTGTTAATATGACGTTATTATTACAGTCTACACAATACAGTTAACATGACTTTTTTACCACAGTCTTCAGGATACTGTTAATATGACGTTATTATTACAGTCTACACAATACAGTTAACATGACATTTTTATCACAGTCTACACGATACTGTTAACATGACGTGTTTTTAAGAGTACTCAAAATTATTAACAGACGTTATTCTCAGTCTACACTATATTGTGAATATGACATTTCTATTAGTCTACATTAGAGTTTTAGCATGACGTTTTTTTTTTTGTATTTTTATCAGTCTACACTGTAGTTTTAACGAGGTGTTTTCCTCAGGCTACGTAATAGTTATAACATGACCAACATCAACAGTCTACACTACGTCATTATCATGACGTTTTAATCAGTGATCTCCAAATTGTTAATCTGAAGTTTTTATTACTCACATTTCAATGTTGTTTTTTTGTTTTGTTGTTTTTTCTTTTTTTTTTTTTTTTTTTTTTTTTTTTTTTTCTTTCTAAGAAACGTGAGTGAGATTTTGCAATTTTCAGCAAAATGGTTAACTTAATTTTGATAAACAAGTAATACAATTGTAAAATTATCTTGTTGAAAAATGTTTATTATATGCTCTCTCTCTCTCTCTCTCTCTCTCTCTCTCTCTCTCTCTCTCTCTCTCTCTCTCTCTCTCTCTCTCTCTCTCTCTCTCTCTCTCTCTGTGTCTGTCTGTCTCTCTCTCAAAGCGCTTTATCAGCGTTTTTTAGCAAAACTAAATAAAATAATTCGCCAAAAGTTTCACTTTTTTTTTATTTTTTTTTTCTTCAGTTTACAAAGAACAGACGTTTTCTATCTACCTACATCCGCTATCTAGTTACCATAGAAACAACCCCTAGGGAAATTATTTCTGCACATATTTCAAGAACGTTTTATTTCCAGAAAGATGATACACATCTATATATTATATATATATATATTATTATTATTATCATCATTATTATTATTATTATTATTATTATTACTATTATTGATATTGTTATTCTATATATAAACAAAGAGAGAGATAGACAAACAGACTTATATATCGGACAATAATTCTGGCTTCATAATTAAATCTACGGGAGAAAAAAGAAAAAAAAAGAGCAAGGAGATAGAATAGATTACTGTTTTCTTTCCCTTAAAATTCGGAAATTAGAATGTGTCGTAATGTTATTGGTTGTCATGGAAATGCCCATGGCAACCCGTGTTATTAGCACGTAAAGTAGTTGTTCGTTTATCCCGTGGTCCTCGGGCGACTGGCAGAAAGGTTTGTCTCGGCGAATACGTAGACTGGGACTCGAGTTCAATCACTCCGTGACAACGAGTTACTCTGATTCGCTTTCGCTTTATTCGTTTTACACTTCAGCCTCAATAGATCTGTTCTCACTAGTACACGCTGTACAGACTGAAACAGACGCATAGACAGACAGACAGTCAGACAGAGAGACAGACAGACACACACTGTTAAATTGTTATTGTCTCTTTTTTTCTGGTTATCTGTCTGTCTATCTAACTATTTATCTATCTTCTTTCTGTCTATCTATCTCTCTTCTTTCTATCTATCTATCTATCTGTCTAACTATATATCTATGTATTTGTACGTATGTGTATTTATGTATGTGTATACATTTACACACATATAACACACATATACATATACATAATTCATACCATAGATACGTGCGTACATAAAAATGTTAAAACAAATACAGATACATTCATGTATATACAGAGCATGATATTTATTTATTTATTTATTTATTTATTTATGTATGTATTTGGAATCACTGACGGTAATATTAAACACTTAGTAGATGTAGGAGGATTAAAAAGCTAAGTATTGTTTTCTCTGTATTCTCTGCGGTTTGTTTGTCAGTGGATAATATGTTTAGGTAAATGAACCAGGAAATTCAGAGTTATGAAGAAAGAAAGAAAAAAAAAACAAATCAAATTAATCTCCCGCAGAGTCGAATTCATTATTCTCTTGAACTCACGTTTTTTTAGTGCATTCTCTAACTGAATCTATTTCTACTAATACTAATAATACTCATCATTGTCTTTTTGTTAATAGTAGTCTGAATTTTATAAAATAGTAAGTAAAGTTCTGGTTTTTACT
>CM022666.1:16226771-16231771 GCA_012295275.1 Chrysomallon squamiferum
ACAAAAGAATCGATAAACAATAACAATCGCCACTTTCGCGAATATATACACCCACTGTTCCATCATCATCATCATCATCATCATCATCATCAACTTGATCGTCGGTCCTACATTCGAACATAACAACAACATAAACAAACAAACAAAAGAAAGCTTAAAAGAAAAAAAGAAAAATAATAATAATAAAAAAAGCTACACTAACAACACAACGATAGACACTCACCGTTCCAGCGGACATCGTTGAAACGTCGGGATTGGCGTGTTCGGGGTCTGGCAGCAGCAGCAGAGTAAGAATCGCGAACAGCACAGCGGAATACTCCAACGTGCAGTACATAGCGAGTGCACGACACAACGCGTTATTAAATCTCTCTACAGCAGTCTTCAGTCAGTCAGTCATCACCCGTTCTGTTTTCTTTTCTACAACACTGGCAGCCGATCAACTCTCTCCGTGCGTTATCCTCTGCGTGCACGCGGAGAGAGAGAGAACCAGTCGATAGTTACGTTTTGGAAACAACCAGTTATTGAATTTGCCGTTCTCTCGTTTCTTTCACCTCCAAGCCGGGCTTGTTGCGGCCGGTCTGCGTGTGTTTGAATTAGCTGCTAGACTGCTAGAAATAAGAAAAACGTTAAAAAAAAAAAGAAGAAGAAGAAAAAAGCCCGTCAGTGCAAGATTAATACGAAACCGCCACATGCGTCTGTCTGGACTTCCTACTGCAGAGCACCGCGTCTGTCTCGCGCTTACTGTTAATAATAATGTCTCTTTCCGGCCGCGTGTTTTTTACTTAAATATTCGCCGGTCTCGGGGTAAAGCGGTTGATTTGTCAGTAATGTAACTAAGAAGGAAAGCCGGTGATACGGTTGTTACAGTTACAAGTCACATTCGAATTCGTCACAAGTGATAGAGACAATACGTAATTACGTTGTCCATATTTGGTATCAAATCCCACTGGCGGACGAGCATGGTTCATAACGCTGTGTCCGACATTCTGTAATTATAGGTTTACTTTAGTCAAGGGAGGTAACCGAGAAATAAACGTTGCACGTGCGCATCTGATTTATTTATTTATTTATTTATTTATTTATTATAGGCATGTGTGTATTTCTGTTTATGTATGTGTGTTGTGTTGGGGTATTTGTTTGTTTGTTTCTTTGTTTCTTTCTTTTTTCCTTCCTTCTATCTTTCTTTCTTTCTTTCTTTCTTAACGATACCTGACGTCATAATTGGCAATACTTATCGTGTCAACACTAATTATTTAATACGTCATGTGATTAAACTCTCTCCTGCCATTATCAGTAATTATACCTGACTGCACGGTTAGTTATTTGTAACGACTGGGCGAGAGGACATTTTGCGCCGAATTTTACACACAACGATTTTATCAGTGCAAAATTAACGTTTTAAACTTGCAATTTAATACTAAAATAAATTCGTTTGGGCAGACAAAGGAAAATTAAAATTTGGCTGACATTAAAATTTTGGACACATATAAACAGACACCCATCAGAATGAGTCATATTAAGATAATTAACAAACGAATGTATGACGACATACTGATATTTAAAGTTATTGTTAATCGTGCCCTCTGTGAATGCATAATAACTATATGAAATGTGTTTAAAGTTCATCAAAAGTAAAAATGATATATAATGCATTGCATCTACAGAAGTATACAAAAAATAAAAATAGAATTGTCTTGAATTTCGAAAAATCTATCGTTGAGCACTTTTTAGAACGAGAAATAACTGAGTGTGGGTACCGAGGAGAAATGATCCATCTCGTCCCAGTGTACCACTCCATCTTCTGAAGTTTAGTTTATAACAAACGCATGGAATTAGCTGAATGATTATTTTTATCATCATAGTCATTATACTCATTATGATCGTCATCGTCGTTATGGTCAACATCATATCTTTATTATCAACATCACTGTTATCATCATCATTATCGTAAACATAATCATTATCTTTATGATCAATGTTATCATTTTATCAACAGTAATGTCATCATCATCATCATAATTAAATCATCATTACTCTCAAGATGGAAATTAATCATTACTATCATATTTATCGTAATAGTCATCATTAAGCTGATTATCTGAAATTATTTCATTATTTTTATTTATTTATTTATTATTACTTTTTTTTCTCTCTCTCTTTAGTCCGGAGAATGAACTCATTGTAGAAACATGATTGTGACGTCACTGGTAGCTTAGTAAGCAGAGGAAGTAAGAGTAACACAGTGACCCAGTGACCCTAGTTCAGTTAGTTTAGTAATGTAACATTATCCTAATGTCACCACTACACTCCTTTCTTTGTCTTCCTCGTCTGTTTTTATTACTAAGATCACGACACCGTCCACTACATTTACAACTACAATACAAACATAACTACTGCTGCCTTTGATACTTACTACCTGAAATAAATAGATAGATAGATATTTAGACAGACAGACAGATTGATAGATAAACAGAGATAGAGACTCAGAGGATAATGATAGAGAAAATGAGATAGACAGACGGAGAGAGAGAGAGAGAGAGAGAGAGAGAGAGAGAGAGAGAGAGAGAGAGAGAGAGAGAGAGAGAGAGAGAGAGAGAGAGACAGACAGACAGAGAGACAGACAGAGAGAGAGGGCGAGATTGAGAGAGGGAGAGAGAGAGAGAAATAGAGAGAGAGAGAGAGGGAGATTGAGAGGGAGAGAGAGAGAGAGAGAGAGAGAGAGAGAGAGAGAGAGAGAGAGAGAGAGAGAGAGAGAGAGAGAGAGAGAGACAGACAGACAGACAGACAGACAGACAGAGAGAGAGGGCGAGATTGAGAGAGGGAGAGAGAGAGAGAAATAGAGAGTGAGAGAGAGAGGGCAAGATTGAGAAGGAGAGAGAGAGAGAGAGAGAGAGAGAGAGAGAGAGAGAGAGAGAGAGAGAGAGAGAGAGAGAGAGAGAGAGAGAGAGGATTATACTTTCACTATATATTACGTGTCGAAAACGAATCAGTCAGAACTCTGTTTTTCGCTGTTTATGGGCGTTGTTATTTTGGACACTGTATTTGTGGTTATTTGCATGATGTACTGATGTGTACATTTGTCTTTTTAAAACGAATTTACACAGTGAACAAATTAATCATCTTATAAAAAAAAATTCGTTACAAAACCCACCCTCACTCGTTTTCGTCACCCGCTGTTCCGATTATGACGTAATAACAGCGTGACGCTCTGTCGTAGATGTGAAAGAATAAAAATACGTCAGATTAGTACATAGGTATTTTCTAACATGTATTTTAATGCAACACGCCCCACTCATAAGAACATTTTACATTATTTATTTCTTTATTTATTTATTTATTTTATACCACATTTGAGATGACGCTGGTAATTACAAGTTATGGACGGGTTCATGTTTCTGATTACATAGAAAGGGTCTCAATCACAGAGGGTCCAAGGCTCAAAACATCGCAGATGTTTTTCTATGTTATATAGCTACATTATACTCTTTTTATCAGAAAATTGTAAATCTTTAAAATATATTAAATTTGTCCAACATATTTTATTTTAATGTATAAATTTTGCTTACAAATACACAGAGCAGTCACACAAGCATATACAGACACACATATACACATACATACACACATACACACATATATAAACACACATTGACAGACACACATACATATACATGTATATAGACACACACACACATATATATATATATTAGAACGTTCATGCATATTTATACATGAATGCATTCATAAATATAGCAGAAACAACAATAATAACTGTAGTAGTAATATACAAGTAACAACAGTATTAGTAGTTTTAGTAGTTGTTGTAGAAGTACTTTTGTAGCAGTAGAAGTAGCATAATTATGTATGTATATGTGTGTGTGTATATATATATATATTATAATTTTATTTTATTTACTTTTTTAATTATTTTTATTTTATTTACCTTTTTTATTATTTATATTTTTATTTTTATTTTTTTTATTTTTTTTTTTTATCGTCATTCCAATCAAATCTCAGTTCACATATTTACGTATATAAACACGATGACACGATGATGTAAACACGGGTCAGTGAGAACAAGAGTATAGGTCATTTAGGAAGCGGTCACCTCTTAGTCATATCACCGTCTACCGGAAGCGGCAGGATGGTGGCGCCATCTGTAATTTTCTTTCTTACCGGAATCCAGTGATGCGTTGTAGCGTTAACAATAATTGATGAATAATCATGTTGTTAGTAAGACAGAACAAAGTCCGCGTCAATTAAAACTTTGTTTTAGTATTCCGTTCAAAACCTGAGTCATATTGTTATGTATATCTTAATAATAATAACAACAATAACAATAACAGCAACAATTACTACAATAACGATGATGATGATGACAATAATACTAATCATTACGTTAATAATAACAATGGTAATAATAACAACAGTAATAATAACAACAACAACAACAACAACAATAATAATATTTGTAATAATAAAAGAGGCTGTGGCAGAGAGAAAGAAGACAGACAGACAAACAGACAGATATATACTAAATTATGAAACAATTGTAAAATGTCGTAATGGCCTCAAACAAAGAAATAATTCATACATTTTCTGAGATAAATTTCTGTTTGCGTAATTAATCTTCATAAGTCCTCAATCCTGACGTATGTCATAGATCGAAGACTATTTACCAAATCTGTATTCAGTATTCTCCATTGTTCTCATGTAGAAGTTCTTGGGAATCGCGTGCTGAATTTTATTTTTTACAATATTTTCAAATCGAGTTATTTTTGTTTTATTCAGTAGCCTGATGCTGGGGTCCTTTTTTTTTTTTTATGTAGCTTTAGTTTTGTCTGTTTTATTTTATTATTTTATTATTTTTTTACTGTTTATATTAAATGACAGATTGATTGTTTGTTTGTTTGTTTTGTGTGTTACTTCCTTTCTTTTTCTTTCTTGCTTTCCTTATTTATTTTCTTATTATTTGTTTATTTGTTTTTTTGTTTCTTTGT
>CM022666.1:16239271-16261771 GCA_012295275.1 Chrysomallon squamiferum
ATCTAACCAGTGAACTATAGACACTGATCTAACCAGTGAACTATAGACACTAATCTAACCAGTGAACTATAGACACTGATCTAACCAGTGAACTATAGACACCACTCTAACCAGTGAACTATAGACACCAATCTAACCAGTGAACTATAGACACTACTCTAACCAGTGAACTATAGACACTAATCTAACCAGTGAACTATAGACACTGATCTACCAATGAACTATAGACACTGATCTAACCACTGAACTATAGACACTACTCTAACCAGTGAACTATAGACACTAATCTAATCAGTGAACTATAGACACTAATCTACCAGTGAACTATAGACACTAATCTAATCAGAGAACTATAGACACTACTCTAACCAGTGAATTATAGACACTACTCTAACCAGTGAACTATAGACACTACTCTAACCAGTGAACTATAGACACCACTCTAACCAGTGAACTATAGACACCACTCTAACCAGTGAACTATAGACACTGATCTAACCAGTGAACTATAGACACTGATCTAACCAGTGAACTATAGACACTGATCTAACCAGTGAACTATAGACACTGATCTAACCAGTGAACTATAGACACTAATCTAACCAGTGAACTATAGACACTGATCTAACCAGTGAACTATAGACACCACTCTAACCAGTGAACTATAGACACCAATCTAACCAGTGAACTATAGACACTACTCTAACCAGTGAACTATAGACACTAATCTAACCAGTGAACTATAGACACTGATCTACCAATGAACTATAGACACTGATCTAACCACTGAACTATAGACACTACTCTAACCAGTGAACTATAGACACTAATCTAATCAGTGAACTATAGACACTAATCTACCAGTGAACTATAGACACTAATCTAACCAGGGAACACTAGACACTACTCTAACCAGTGAACTATAGACACTAATCTAACCAGTGAACTATAGACACTAATCTACCAGTGAACTATAGACACTGATATAACCAGTGAACTATAGACACTACTCTAACCAGTGAACTATAGACACTAATCTAATCAGTGAACTATAGACACTAATCTACCAGTGAACTATAGACACTGATCTAACCAGTGAACTATAGACACTGATCTAACCAGTGAACTATAGACACTAATCTACCAGAGAACTACAGACACTACTCTAACCAGTGAACTATAGACACTACTCTAACCAGTGAATTATAGACACTGATCTAACCAGCGAACTATAGACACTGATCTAACCAGCGAACTATAGACACTAATCTAACCAGCGAACTATAGACACTGATCTAACCAGTGAATTATAGACACTAATCTAACCAGTGAAGTATAGACACTACTCTAACCAGTGAACTATAGACACCACTCTAACCAGTGAACTATAGACACCAATCTAACCAGTGAACTATAGACACTACTCTAACCAGTGAACTATAGACACCACTCTAACCAGTGAACTATAGACACCAATCTAACCAGTGAACTATAGACACTACTCTAACCAGTGAACTATAGACACTAATCTAACCAGTGAACTATAGACACTAATCTACCAGTGAACTATAGACACTGATCTAACCAGTGAACTATAGACACTACTCTAACCAGTGAACTATAGACACTAATCTACCAGTGAACTATAGACACTAATCTAACCAGGGAACACTAGACACTACTCTAACCAGTGAACTATAGACACTAATCTAACCAGTGAACTATAGACACTAATCTACCAGTGAACTATAGACACTGATCTAACCAGTGAACTATAGACACTACTCTAACCAGTGAACTATAGACAATAATCTAATCAGTGAACTATAGACACTAATCTACCAGTGAACTATAGACACTAATCTACCAGTGAACTATAGACACTGATCTAACCAGTGAACTATAGACACTAATCTACCAGTGAACTACAGACACTACTCTAACCAGTGAACTATAGACACTACTCTAACCAGTGAATTATAGACACTGATCTAACCAGCGAACTATAGACACTGATCTAACCAGCGAACTATAGACACTAATCTAACCAGCGAACTATAGACACTGATCTAACCAGTGAATTATAGACACTAATCTAACCAGTGAAGTATAGACACTACTCTAACCAGTGAACTATAGACACCACTCTAACCAGTGAACTATAGACACCAATCTAACCAGTGAACTATAGACACTACTCTAACCAGTGAACTATAGACACTAATCTAACCAGTGAACTATAGACACTAATCTACCAGTGAACTATAGACACTGATCTAACCAGTGAACTATAGACACTACTCTAACCAGTGAACTATAGACACTAATCTAACCAGTGAACTATAGACACTAATCTACCAGTGAACTATAGACACTAATCTAACCAGGGAACACTAGACACTACTCTAACCAGTGAACTATAGACACTAATCTAACCAGTGAATTATAGACACTAATATACCAGTGAACTATAGACACTGATCTAACCAGTGAACTATAGACACTACTCTAACCAGTGAACTATAGACACTAATCTAACCAGTGAACTATAGACACTAATCTACCAGTGAACTATAGACACTGATCTAACCAGTGAACTATAGACACTACTCTAACCAGTGAACTATAGACACTAATCTAACCAGGGAACACTAGACACTACTCTAACCAGTGAACTATAGACACTAATCTAACCAGTGAACTATAGACACTAATCTACCAGTGAACTATAGACACTGATCTAACCAGTGAACTATAGACACTAATCTACCAGTGAACTAAAGACACTACTCTAACCAGTGAACTATAGACACTACTCTAACCAGTGAATTATAGACACTAATCTAACCAGGGAACACTAGACACTACTCTAACCAGTGAACTATAGACACTAATCTAACCAGTTAATTATAGACACTGATCTAACCAGCGAACTATAGACACTGATCTAACCAGCGAACTATAGACACTAATCTAACCAGCGAACTATAGACACTGATCTAACCAGTGAATTATAGACACTAATCTAACCAGTGAACTATAGACACTACTCTAACCAGTGAACTATAGACACCACTCTAGCCAGTGAACTATAGACACCAATCTAACCAGTGAACTATAGACACTACTCTAACCAGTGAACTATAGACACTAATCTAACCAGTTTACTATAGACACTAATCTACCAGTGAACTATAGACACTGATCTAACCAGTGAACTATAGACACTACTCTAACCAGTGAACTATAGACACTAATCTAATCAGTGAACTATAGACACTAATCTACCAGTGAACTATAGACACTAATCTAACCAGGGAACACTAGACACTACTCTAACCAGTGAACTATAGACACTAATCTAACCAGTGAACTATAGACACTAATCTACCAGTGAACTATAGACACTGATATAACCAGTGAACTATAGACACTACTCTAACCAGTGAACTATAGACACTAATCTAATCAGTGAACTATAGACACTAATCTACCAGTGAACTATAGACACTGATCTAACCAGTGAACTATAGACACTGATCTAACCAGTGAACTATAGACACTAATCTACCAGAGAACTACAGACACTACTCTAACCAGTGAACTATAGACACTACTCTAACCAGTGAATTATAGACACTGATCTAACCAGCGAACTATAGACACTGATCTAACCAGCGAACTATAGACACTAATCTAACCAGCGAACTATAGACACTGATCTAACCAGTGAATTATAGACACTAATCTAACCAGTGAATTATAGACACTAATCTAACCAGTGAACTATAGACACACACTCTAACCAGTGAACTATAGACACCACTCTAACCAGTGAACTATAGACACCAATCTAACCAGTGAACTATAGACACTACTCTAACCAGTGAACTATAGACACCACTCTAACCAGTGAACTATAGACACCAATCTAACCAGTGAACTATAGACACTACTCTAACCAGTGAACTATAGACACTAATCTAACCAGTGAACTATAGACACTAATCTACCAGTGAACTATAGACACTGATCTAACCAGTGAACTATAGACACTACTCTAACCAGTGAACTATAGACACTAATCTAATCAGTGAACTATAGACACTAATCTACCAGTGAACTATAGACACTAATCTAACCAGGGAACACTAGACACTACTCTAACCAGTGAACTATAGACACTAATCTAACCAGTGAACTATAGACACTAATCTACCAGTGAACTATAGACACTGATCTAACCAGTGAACTATAGACACTACTCTAACCAGTGAACTATAGACAATAATCTAATCAGTGAACTATAGACACTAATCTACCAGTGAACTATAGACACTAATCTACCAGCGAACTATAGACACTGATCTAACCAGCGAACTATAGACACTAATCTAACCAGCGAACTATAGACACTGATCTAACCAGTGAATTATAGACACTAATCTAACCAGTGAACTATAGACACTGATCTAACCAGCGAACTATAGACACTAATCTAACCAGTGAACTATAGACACTAATCTAACCAGTGAACTATAGACACTAATCTACCAGTGAACTATAGACACTGATCTAACCAGTGAACTATAGACACTACTCTAACCAGTGAACTATAGACACTAATCTAATCAGTGAACTATAGACACTAATCTACCAGTGAACTATAGACACTAATCTAACCAGGGAACACTAGACACTACTCTAACCAGTGAACTATAGACACTAATCTAACCAGTGAACTATAGACACTAATCTACCAGTGAACTATAGACACTGATCTAACCAGTGAACTATAGACACTACTCTAACCAGTGAACTATAGACACTGATCTAACCAGTGAACTATTGACACTAATCTAACCAGTGAACTACAGACACTAATCTAACCAGTGAACTATAGACACTGATCTAACCAGTGAACTATAGACACTAATCTACCAGTGAACTATAGACACTAATCTAACCAGTGAACTAGAAACTTTGCTCTGTATTCACTGCTGAAGTAAAGATGTAGACATAGACACTGATCTAACCAGTGAACTACAGACATTACTCTAACCAGTGAACTACAGACATTACTCTAACCAGTGAAATATAGACACTCATCTAACCAGTGAACTACAGACACCAATCTAACCAATGACTCGAAACTTTGCTCTGTATTCACTGTTGAAGTAAAGATGTAGACATAGACACTAATCTAACCAGTGAACTATAGACACTAATCTAACCAGTGAACTACAGACACCAATCTAACCAATGACTCGAAACTTTGCTCTGTATTCACTGTTGAAGTAAAGATGTAGACATAGACACTAATCTAACCAGTGAACTATAGACACTAATCTAACCAGTGAACTACAGACACCAATCTAACCAATGACTCGAAACTTTGCTCTGTATTCACTGTTGAAGTAAAGATGTAGACATAGACACTAATCTAACCAGTGAACTATAGACACTCATCTAACCAGTGAACTATAGACACTAATCTAACCAGTGAACTATAGACACTGATCTAACCAATGACTAGAAACTTTGCTCTGTATTCACTGCTGAAGTAAAGATGTAGACATAGACACTAATCAAACCAGTGAACTACAGACACCAATCTGTATTCAGTGCTGAGCTAAAGGTGTGGACATACTCGACATTTCAGACGAGCACTGTGTACCTGTGTACTGTGTACTTGTCAGACTGCGCGACTCTCCCAGACTGACACCGCCGTTCTGAGCCCGACCCATGATCATAACTCCATCAAACGACAACACAAAAACATCGTAAAAGAAGATTAGGCTGAGAATATTTCCATAATAATTATGTGATCATCTACACCTGCTCTGCAATAAATCACAGGACACGACAAAACTGTCTTGACAATATCATTTTTCTGAATTTTTTTAGAAAAATAGAAATAAATATCGGTCGTCTACCTTAAAGTGTCTGTTACTGTGTCTGTGTCTGTGTGTGTGTCTGTGTCTGTGTCTGTGTGTGTGTGTCTGTGTGTGTTTGTGTCTGTGTCTAACCAGTGAACAGTGTCTGTGTCTGTTACTGTGTCTGTGTCTGTGTCTGTGTGTTTGTGTGTGTGTTGTCTATGTGTGCAATTAATCAAACACTACGACAAAACAGTCTACACGACTCCGTCTTTGTCTGAAAAATAGGTCATCTTCCCATAGGTGACTATTACGGTTCTTTTCTGCATATATCTATATACTTACATACATATATACATACATACATACATATTATTATTATTAATATTGTTGTTAATACTACTACTATTACTACTACTACTATTACTACTACTACTACTATTATTATTATTATTACTATTATTATTACTATTATTACTATTATTATTATTATTATTACTGTTACTACTACTACTACTACTATTATTATTATTATTACTATTACTACTACTACTACTGTTATTATTATTACTATTATTATTATTATTGCTGTTGTTGTTTCTGTTGTTGTTGTTATTGTTATTATTACATTTCAGCGTCGTCACAGACGAGGTTTCAGAGGAGTAAAGGTGTTCGTCTGTTCAGTGCAGTTGCACTGCCCCAGCTGCTGCTGGGTGCCATGGCGACCTGCGCAGGTATCGTCACAGTGTACGTGGGGTCACTGAATGCCGCCTTCCCCTTCGTCACCGGCTCTGATATCTTTAGTGGCGTAATGGTAATTAAAACTGCCTCTTTTACAACGTTTCTGCAGCACAAAAACATGTTCATTTAAATGTAATAATACAAAAGTAATTAATACTTTCGTGTATGGTGTGTGTAAAACTGTCATGACAAAATTCATAAAATTTATATTTTTATCTGAGGCCATAATTTCTTCTTCTTTTTTTTTACACATTTAAATTTATAAATAAACTATTTTCAACAGAGAGAGAGAGAGAGAGAGAGAGAGAGAGAGAGAGAGAGAGAGAGAGAGAGAGAGAGAGAGAGAGAGAGAGAGAGAGAGAGAGAGAGAGATGGATTATCCTATAAATATGTAATCATGTTCATCTGAATGGCTATCAGAATTCTGTTAGTCTTTTTTACATCATCATCATCATCATCATTATTATTATTATTATTATTATTATTATTATTATTATTATTTGTTAATTTATTTTATTTATTTACTTACTTTCTTATTTTATTATTATTATCTTTTATCAGTATATCAATTTCATCAAATTGGATTTTTTTATTTTATTATTATTATTATTTTATTAAGACATTAGCTTAGCACAATTACATTTTCTCAAGCTCTACAGTTTTAATTTTTCTCCGTTATATTGAGTTTCTGTTTTACTGTTACGACGCATTGATTTTTACATAAAACACTTGTATAACCAGTGGATGTATCGATAAAGACATCGTGTTTAGAGATTAATTCAGAAAGTGGAAAACAGTTTATAGGAATTTGAGAAGAAAATGTTTGTAATGTGAGAAAGTATTTTATCGATAATAATAATAATAATAATAATAATAATAATAAATTAATGATTTTTAAAACAAATGGATGTTAACATAATAGTGACGTCACCGTTTATTTAGTAATGATACAAATTTGACGTCACAACGTAGTTACAAATAGTGGAGCCTGAGTATAGTGTGACGTCATATAGTCTTAGTATACTTCCATGTTCTCCTGATACAACAGTGACGTCATATTTTATTTCAATGAAAAGTAATGTCGTGCGCTGATACAACAGTGACGTCATAGTATGTTTTGACGAATAACATTAGAGTTCTAATACAGTAGTGACGTCATAGGTCACAACATATCTTACTGAAAAACGTTAACAAACTGGAGTGAAGCCATAATGTATTCTTATGTATTTGTCAGCTCAAAGCAATGTATTTTACATTATCTATTTATTTATTTATTTATTTATTTGCAGACTGTATTTACGGGAGGTCTGGCGTATAAAATCGCAAGAGAAAACATAAATAACAAAAATATGGGATCACTCATCAAATGTAACGTAAGTGTCAGTATTTATCTGTTTGTTTGTTTATTTATCGTTATTGTTGTCATCGTTGTTGTTATTGTTATTATTATTTTTGTTATTATTATGATTATTATTATTATTAGTAGTAGTAGTAGTAGTAGTAGTAGTAGTAGTAGTAGTAGTAGTAGTAATAGTAGTAATTTGATTACTGTACTTATTTTCGTTTCTGAGTTTTTATTTATTTGTAAACCTACGGTTTCAGTCAACACTCAGATAGGTATTTAGTGTAGGTGTTTATGGAAATAAACTACTATTAATCTCTTGTACACAATTTTAGACAGCCTGTATTTTATTTTATTTTATTTTCAATTATATTATATTTAAATTCTTCTTTTATTATTTTTATTTATTTTTATTATTATTATTTTTTTTTTTTTTTCAGGTTTTCCTTTATGGATTCCTCAACATTTTGTGTGTCTGTCTCAGTTTCCTCAGTATAGGGGCTGCTGGATACGGCAGTTACCTGTGTAGTATGGACATACCTCCTGAAAACAGCGTCCTCAGAAAATCCTTCCCGTGTCAGAGTCGCAGACGATCCAGCCTCGCTCTGTGCATCGTCGACATCGTCTTAGAGTGCTTCATCTGCGTCGTCTCAGTGTTTGGCTTCTGGGCGTTCGCAAACTACCGATTCGCGTTTGGATGTCTGATACCGTGTGACGTCACAGAATCGTCGAGCTCCGGCTGCAGCAAGAAGCAGAGACTCAAAGGATCCAGCAGAAACTCAACGCTTCAGACGGTGTCCAGCGCGGACTCCTCCAGAATGACCCCTCAGTCCGACCGGCAGCTCGTCGCGTGCGTGTACGACCAGCACGCACGTGCGAAGATGTCGACTCGTTTCTATGACGACCCGGACTCCACGTGCAGCGTAGACAGGCCGCTTCACAACAAACACGTGAACATCTCGAGACGAGATCCGCAGCCAAGAGGAAGTCGCGTGTCTGACTCGTCTAAGAGCAGCTTGAACTGCACGCTGCTGGTTCCTTACAGAAGTCTCTCTGGACTCACGACAGCTCGTGACGGTCAGGTTCTTTATGAACAGACGGACTTCGTGAACTCGGATTTCGACAAAAATGCAACGAGACTGTATCACTACGAAACTAACGAAACGGGATTCACCAGAAACATTGCTAGTTATGACGTAGACGGAGCAGGTGAAAAGTTTAAAAGCGACAACTTTGGTTCGTTTTATAACGGAGCCTGTTCGTCAACAAGCACACCAAGATACGCGTACGCTGACAGCGAAATCTTGTACTAAACAACAGCTTTGTTAACAGCTTTCTGTGTTACAGGCTGAACCTGCTGGCGTTTGTTTTAACCTAGGCACTCACAGATAGGCACACATATTTTCACATATTAAAACACAAACACATATAGAAACTGCAGCATTCATCAATCTTTCCATCCATAACTACACACACATGTATATATTCATATAAACATACATGCATAGATACATATATATATATATATATATATATATATATATATATATATACACAAACATATGCACATGAATTCATACATGCATATACGAATACATGCATATACACATGCATGCACATAAACAAGAAACATACGCATGTACATATAAACATACAACATAAATATATGTATACATACACACATACATACATACATATATTGTCTATGTGCAAAGTATAATTAGGAATACATAAAACGGAGAATATTCATTCCTACATACATACTAAGATACGTAGATACCTACATACTTATATATATTACATCCAATGGGAAACTGTATCACTGTACAAAGTTAATTAAGTGGACAGATATTCAGATTACTGGAATGTATATATTGTATGAATAACAGCGATGTCGAATGAGTAATAGCCACAACGACAGTTTAAGTGAGAGAGCAACCTGTAAAAAAATATATATTATTTTTATACTTCAAAATTATTTTATTTATAGATTTTCTTCAAATATGTTTCAAAATGTACATTACTTTGTTGATCGTTATTTAATATATTAAAAAATATATATACCGATTTTTGTTTTCTTTCTCATTATTATTATTATTGTTTGTTATTATTATTATTATTATTGTTGTTGTTGTTGTTTTGTTGTTGTTGTTTTACTTCTACTACTACTACTAACACGACCACTACTACTACTACTACGACTACAACTACTACTGTTAACATTTCCACCACTAACACTGTTAAATCATTACTACCATCTCTTTTACTACCATTAACATTATTTTCATTAGTATGCATCACAAATGTAACAGTATCTGTAGTAGTAATATTGAAGGTGTGCTAGTAGAATGATTATAGTAATTGTAGTAACGGTAGTAGTTGTAGTAGTATTAGTTATAGTAGCAGTAGTGTTACTAGTAGCAGTAGTTGGGTTATTTTCAAGGGTTGTAGGAGTTGGGATTGTTAGTGTTAGGGTATGAATTAGGATTTGTTTTTAGGGTTAAGGGTTAGGGCTAGGATCAGGAGTTAGGACATTGTGTTAGTGTTAGGGTATGAATTAGATTTACGTTTTGGACTAAGATTAGGTTAGGGTTAGGGTTTATGTCTAGGGACAAAGATTAGGGTTAAGGTTAAGGTTGTTGGGCTTAGGGTTAGGTTAAGTTTGGGGGTTAGGGTTAGGGTTAAAGGTAAGGGTTAAAGGTTAGGTAATGTCAAAGATTAGGTCTAGGTTGTTTAGGGTTTAGGTTAGGATTAGGGTTAGGTCTTTGGGTTAGAGTTAGGGTTAGGGTTAAGGTTAGGTCTTGGGTTAGAATTAGGGTTAGGGTTAGGGTCAGGGTTAGGATTAGGGTTAAGGTTAGATTTAGGTTTGGGACAAGTTTCAGGATTATAATTAATATTGCGGTCAGGCTTAGTGTTTTTGAATAAAAAAAACTACATTTATCTTGTAATTTCTCCTGTTTAATGATTTGTTGATATATTTCAGACAAATAGATTATTTACGTTATTTTTTCTATTTGCCTTCTGCTGCTAATTCTCAAAATATGTTAATTCTTTTGGGGAAGAATTAACTAGAAAAAAATATATAAGTGAAAAAAATCAATCGTTATTCAATTACTGATGCTTCCCACTTCAACCTTCACACTTAGATAACTCAGGCTTTTTAAAATACCTTTAGCTTATTAATCTTTCGTTTTCATTTATTTATTTTACTTTCATGTTTGAGAATTTTAATAAGATTAAAATCGCAATCACAGTAAATGAAATATTTTGTAATAGTAGCAATATAATAATAATAATAATGATGATGATGATGATGATGATAATGATGATAATGATAATAATAATAATAATGGTGATGATGATGATGATGATGATAATGATAATAATAACAACAACAACAACAACAATAATAATAATAATAATAATAATAATATCAGCAGTGGTAGTAGTAATAGTAGTAGTAAGAGTAATGGTATATATATATCTCCAAGTTGTGTATGTGCATAAAAAAACAGAGATTTAAGATATATATTGAAGATATATATTTTCTTTCGTAGACTACACGCTGAATCACTCCCTCCAGTGTAGAAAATTAAGAAAAAGAAAAAAAAAAATTAAAAAAGAAAAACAGAATGCAATCAATAAATGCGAACTAAAACATGGCTACATTTACTTTCCTCTCTATCTGGAATCACAGTTACTAAAAATAGCGTTTTCAAAGACGCGATTGACTGTCAGCGTGCATCGATATCGACTCGAGGCCCGGGGCGAGACCGGTACCGTAATATCTCTGATAATTGACCCTAGACGCAGTTAATTGTGAGTTCTGACGTAATAACACAGATAACTCGATATCCATCTCTCTCTAAATTCATGAGCATTTAATGACTAATGATTTCAGTTGTTTGTTTGTTTGTTTTACTTTGTTTTATCTTTTTTTTTTTTTTTTTTTTTTTTTTTTTTTTTTTTTGTAGAATGTTTATAGATCTATTTCTTTCTTTTATTTTTTTAATTTCTTTTTTATTATTATAATTTACTTTTGAATAAAATAAATAAATTTAATTAATTAATTAACGTAAGAGTTCCATAACTATTTTGAAGTCTCTGGGAAGGTATTTACAAAAGAACACTTTCTGCTAATCGTTAATAGTTCTTCATACATTGTGTACCCAGCTCTTTCTTTTTTTTTTTTTTTTCTTTTTTTTTTTCTGTCGCATAATCATTATCTTAAAACCTACGTACCAGTCACAAAAGATAAGTCAACACTGAAGCAAGGAGAAGTTTTATTAAATGGATAGCCATTGATCTACTTTGTTTTCGTGTGTGCTTTAATTCTCGCAGGGAAAGCGTGCTATTGATTCTGTTATATAAATTGTTGTTTACTAAATTTCTAAGATGATATTCGACTATGATTCCTTCATCAGACGGGCTGTAGCCCGGAGATAGGCCATACATCCCAGAATCGATAATCTGCGGGATCGATTCTCCCAAGTGCGTCGATTGGCTTATTTCCTAATCCAGTGAGTGCTGCGTTATTGTTGTGTGAGTAACTGTATTTGTAAAAGTGCGTGTGAAAGTGTCTCCTGACGATGGCCACCAAAAATAAATCTACTGTTATGTAGTAGTAGTAGTAGTAGTAGTAGTAGTAATTATTATTGTTATTGGTTTTTGGTCTTTTTTGTTGTTGACGTTGTTGTTTTCTTCTTCTTCTTCTTCTTCTTCTTCTTCTTCTTCTTATTATTATTATTATTATTATTATTATTATTACATTTACATATATGTATTGGTGTGTTTATGTATGTGTATGTATGTATGTGTGTATGTGTGTGTGTGCGTGTGTGTGTTTACATCCGTCTGACCGCTTCCATTTTTTTTTTCTGCATGTCTGTCTATATACATATCTACGGTGGGTAAAATATAAAACATCCAAATTATCTTACAACGAATTTATGAGTAGCGGTTACTTCCTTTTAAGTCTCGCTGTATCTGAATTTGATTAATATCATCAAAACAACAATTCATCATACAGTGTTACATTTTTCTCTCAGATTTCAGCTAAAACGTCACATTTCTGAAATTCTATATGTTTTTTTGTAAATTTAGTGTTGATTAGGCACCGACAAGAGAAGGGCTGAATTTGCGTGATACGAAACTAAACGATATTACTTCGCGTGGAATGGCCCCGCGCTGATTAAAATATCATATCACATTCTTTCTCGTGCTGCATTTCGAAACGGAGAAGACGCAGACCTGTTTCGTGGTAAATAAGACAGCATGACGTGATATGAATACGAGGCTTCCAGCCGTCACGTTCCGATCTAATTGTAGAGATGCCTGAGAGTTATTTCCCTTGTTTGTAAATGTGATGAAAAAAAAAAAAAAATAAACGAGGACATTGTTCGAGTTCCAAGATTTTCATTACAAACGTTTTTTTATATATATATATACATATATAAATGACAGGATGTATTGTAATATGCGTAGAAATATTTAATTTAATGTACATTTGTTTCAGTACAATAGTGATATTAATAAATATATCAAACCAAAGCTTGAAACCAAGATGACTCGAATTTCTCTATTGTTATTTATTTATTTTTATTTTTATTTTTTTTTTATTTTATCTTTTTTTTTTTTTTTTTTTTTTTTTTTCTTGTTGGTTGTTTGGTTTGATGGTTTGTTGGTTTGTTTGTGTGTTTATTTGAGTGTTCGTTTATATATTTACCTAAAATGAACAATGAAAAGTAAAAACGAAACAATATTTAATACATAAGACTTTTTTTTTAAATTAATCTGGATATATGGAAGAAGGATTAAAGACCTGTACTGTTATGTCATAATTTAGTTATCTGGGTTTCAGAACTATTAACAGTTTTAAAAGTAATTAATATAAGTAATTTCAAGAATTCTTTTAAAAAGAAGAAAATAAATAATAACTAAATTTCAAATATTTAATATATGTAATACAGACAGAGACAGATATAAACACACATACAATCAGACATACATACATATATACAGACATATATACACACATACAATCAGACATACAGACATGTAGACAGATATACACACACATACAATCAGACATACAAACATACAAACACATACAAACATACAATCAGACATACATACATACAGACAGACAGACAGACACATACAGACGATTTATAATATATTCAGTTTTCGACTGAACACATGGAATGTTGTGAAAATTATGACTGAACAAATGAAAAAGACGCGCGCGCATATAAACATATACACACACACGTACACACACAAACAACACACACACATATATCTACTCACACAGACATCCACACATATACAAACATACATCCAAATACACACACACACACAAACACACGCACACAAACAACACACACACATATATCTACTCACACAGACATCCACACATATACAAACATACATCCAAATACACACACACACAAACACACGCACACAAACAACACACATATATATTTATATACTCTCACACACATACATACATTCTAGCACATATACACATATACACACACGTAAACACACACTCACACATACACACATATATATACTCACACAGATATCCACACATATACAAACATACATCCACACAAATACACACACACATGCACACAAACACACACACACACAGAAACACACACACATACACACACACACGCAGAAACGCGCGCGTGCTCTCGTACACTCACAGCTCACAACAGACGCAATCCACTGGACGTGTTGGTTTGAGAATGACAACAGATATTGATGGCGACTGTTCTGATTACAGCTAAACACACGAAATGCTCTAATTAGCGTGTAAATGACCGGACACGCGTTCACCACGCTTTCTGCCTAATTAGTGTGTGTAACGGACATAATGCGTTATGATCGTGACGTCCCGTTTCCTCTCGTTTCGTGACGGGCTTGTACCGCTTACTAATCGGTGTTAATTGCGTGATGGGGAGGAAATTGTCCTTCTTTGCAATTGCTTCCCTGAAACTCGTGTAACCAGCGCTCACTGTTTTTTACACCCACAGCTTTTCTCAAATTGTTTTCTTTTAAAACGAAATTGTTTTAACCCTTCAAACGTTCTCATTAACCCTTTTAATGACAGTAAATGTATTTATTATCTTTACAAGATATTTATTATATTTTTAATATTTTTGTTATCTTTTTAATATCTGTAATATCTTTTTTATATATTAAAAGCAAATTTTATATTGGTATTGATTTTTATTATCTGTAATACGTTTTAACATCTTTATATTTAAGTATATAATTATCTTTTTAATATTTTTTATCATCTGTTAATATATGTGTTATGGTTTTAATACGTTTTAATATCTTTATATTTAAGTATATAATTATCTTTTTAATATTTTTTATCATCTGTTAATATATGTGTTATGGTTTTAATATCTTTACTAGCGCTTTAATAACCGTATCATCTTTTTAATATCTTAATTATCCTTTTATATGTAAAAACGTTTTAATCATTCAAACATTTTTAACGTATTTATAACTTCTACTTTAGATTCACAACTCTTTCTATTAATATTACTACAACAACAATACTACTCCTACAACTATCACTACCACCACTGTTACAGTGACTATTACTACCACATCTACTAAAACTATTGCTTCTTACTATAGCTACTACTACTGCTATTAGTAGTTTCTATTATAAGTATTATCACAACGGTAATTATAATTAATTACTTTCATTATCTTGTTTTTACTCCTACCATCATCAATGTTACAACTACCCTTGTTGATCCAACAGTTACTGCTACTACTACTACTACAACAATTACAACTATATTTTCTACTACAACTGCTATTACAATTATTACCACTACTACAGCAACTATTAGCACTAGTACTATGTTGCAACAACCAGCAATGCTGTTACTACTCCTACTACTACTATTACTATCACTACTACTAGTACTACTACTTCTTGTTTTACTACTACTACTGCTGCTACTATTACTACTTTCTCTAAGAATTATACTCAACTAAATATAAATAATTAATTAGGATAAACAAAAATAATAAAACGTTTTCTACGCTGCTTGAAGACAACTGATTTTTCTAAAAGAATTACTCAAACTTAAACTAATTAACCCCGAATTTTAAAACTGAAATGACTAAAAGATGAATAAAAACACAACGCTGGAATTTTCATTCAGCACATATAACCACAGAATAAAGTGAATGAACTAAACATTTGATGTCAAAGGAAACGTTATTAAGTAATCTGACACCGAAGGTCGTAACCGTGGTAACGTAGATTTCATTTGAACAAATGGGTTTAATATCCCGAGCCAAATGTTGTCTAAAGTTTGAAGTTAATCGATCAAACAGCAAGGGCGGAGCAGTTCTGGAGATGAAAAAAATCATCTGAGGTTTCGTGTTTTCACTAAACAGAGTTATTTACTTTAATCAGAAATACGATCAGCCATTTATGTTATATCACTGAAACAGTTGAACGTTTTTACTTTTTTAAATGTGTGTTTGAATTATATTTATTTATATATATATATATATATACGCGCGCACGCACACACACACGCACACACACACTCATATGATTATATATATAAATATATATGAGAGAGAGAGAGAGAGAGAGAGAGAGAGAGAGAGAGAGAGAGAGAGAGAGAGAGAGAGAGAGAGAGAGAGAGAGAGAGAGAGAGAGAACGAAAGCGAGAGAACAAGAGAGAGACAGAAGAGGAAGTACAAACAAAGAAACAAAACAATGAAAGAATGATTGGTTCTTTAGTATTTACATTTTTGCCTGACTTTTAAGCATTTTCTTAAACACATACAAATAAACTATTCTCAGTACGAAATAATTTGAAAATCAGTCTTTTTTATAAGATTCTGTTTGCTTCGATGTTAAAGCTAACAAAACTATTAAAATAAACTATTTCACGATACACTGATAACTGTATATCAGAAATAGTTAATAAAATCATTCAGCGGAAAAAATCTATGATGACAATAACATTAGAAACAGGTGTATGTGTAACTGAAACCTTCACAGTAACGTTAGCCATAATGTCTGTGTGTACGTTTCTCTGTGTGACTATATCTCTGTGTATGTCTGTGTATGTCTGTGTATGTCTGTGTGTCTCAGTGTATGACCTAAGAATCTATGTGGGTGTGTCTGTATGCAGATGAATGTTTGTGTGTGGGTATAGAAACAGACAATACACTGTCTCATACACCCAGACATACAACAGACACACAGACATAACTGTGTATGTGTATCTAAGTATGTATTTATGTATAAAAATAAACCTTTCTATGTAGGTGTGTGGATGTGCCTGTGTGTGGTGTGTGTGTGTGTGTGTGTGAATGTGCGTGTGTGTGTGTGTATGTGTGTATGTGTGTGACTGTCTGTAGGAGAAGATGGATAACACTGTGTAGGTGAATTTAAATGATTATTTTCTTATATATAAATCAGTGAAATATTTGTATTTATGTGATATACTTCAATAAAAAGTGTGTCTCTATTCATATATGCATATATATATATATATATATATATATATATTAGCCTATATATCTATGTGTATATAGGAGTTGCCTGTGTGCTACTCAACTGATACAATAGTAAATTTTCATTAGGTTACCTGTAACTAATAACATTCACACCTGTTTCACCCCAGAACACGCTTCACAGCTTGCTAATGAAAACACTGAAGCATGCCAGCCTGTTGTGACGTCACACCTCTGTTACTCCGGTTCTCCAGTTACCGATACAGATAAGTATGTAAACGACACCGCACACTGTAGACCTACTTTGCTTACACTTTGCATTTTTTTTTTTTTTTTTTTTTTTTTTTTTTTTTTAACAAATATAGTGATCTAGTTATGATGTTGTTTTGGTTATTCATATTATGTCTATTTCTTTTATATTAGTTAAAAAATTTTATTTTATTTTATTTTTTTTTTTTTTTTTTTTAGATTTTATTTTATTTTATTTTTTTTTTTTTTACGATCATTATCATTTTCATCAATATCGTTATTATAGTTTCATTATTATTAGTAGTCGCAGCAGCAGCAGCAAAAGTAGTAGTAGTAGTAGTAGTTGTTGTTGTTGTTGTAATAATTGTAGTATAAGCAGAAGCAGATACAGTAGTGGTGGTAGTAGTAGTCGTGGTGGTGGTGATATTAATGTTAGCACTAGCAGTGACAGTAATAGTAGCAGTTGTGATAGTAATAGTAGCAGTAGTAGTGGTGGTAGTAGTAACGATGGTAGTTTTAAAAATGATAGTAGCAGTAGTTCAACCACATTTACTACAAAAATTCTACTACTACCACTACTACTAAACCACCACCACTACTACTACTACTTCATTATCAATACAGCATTAGTATCATATGTATGTGTAAGACCATTTAAACCATTATATCAGAGTCTATAGATACTATTAGAGAAATCAAACAGTTCACGTTTTTATTTAGAATTTCTGCTAAGCTATTAAATACAAACATTTAAAGATAATCTACAACAGAACAAAACGCGTTTTCGAAACGTTCTACACCATTTAATACCGCTGTATTTGCCGAGTTCGTAATCCCGATATTACTGCTGCTGATCACGTGATCACTGAGGCAGTGTTCAAAGACAGAAATGAAGGAGGGTTGGAACCAGGCTTTCTGCTTTTCCCGTTGTTTGTGCACGAAGCAGGAACGAAATCTTCAGAACGCAGATTCCAGTGGATAAATCTAAAAGCGTTCACAGCTCTGCGTGCAGATCAAACGACTTGCGTACGTTGCACAATGGCACTGTATCGACTAGAATTGTAGCGAAAGTCGAGTGTGGATGAGGAAATCTATTTTCGTACGAGAGCTGAGTCCATTGATTCTCTCGACATGCGGTCACTTATTCTGCCGCTGTCCCAAGTGGCGTAGACGAAGAATACCGCAACGCTGGTGTCGTTGTCGTAAGGAAAAACAATCTTCCAATCGTGATTGGCCAACTATTTCCCGGGACCGTTGGATTTTTGTTTACAGTTTATAAGCAGTCGCTCGACGTTACTGCGAGAGATTAGAATTGTGCCTGCGTGAGAAAGAGTGAGAGAGAGAGAGAGAGGAAGACTGACTGTACCTAGATACTAAACACACTCAGAGACGTATTCACGTTACACGTAAGAAAGTGACGCGGACTTTGACTTCACGTAAGAAAGAAGAAAAAG
Organism: Chrysomallon squamiferum; assembly: GCA_012295275.1. NCBI lineage: Eukaryota > Metazoa > Mollusca > Gastropoda > Neomphalida > Peltospiridae > Chrysomallon > Chrysomallon squamiferum. The sequence goes on from CM022666.1 coordinate 16,258,450, forward strand.
AAGAACTGCGTCTGAATGTAAGGAAGATTCGCGGATTTCGTCTCCACCTGAGAAAAAGAGAGACAAACCTGAACTGTGATCAGGACCCTGTATCGCGAGAGAGAGAGAGGGGGAGAGAAGCAGGGCTGTGCCTTAATCTTGTGTCTTAGGTCTGTGTTCTGTGAGTCGTGTCAGGAATCACTGCAGAGATGACGAGTTTTATTCTAATTGTATTCCTAGGAATTATCGGTAAGTTACAATTTCGTTTCTCTACTGAGTACATATATTTATATACACATATATATGCACACACATAATATTACATGTATCTTTGTATGTGTTTCTTTTGTATTTGTGTATTTTAGGTGAAGGTCTATACGACACACACACATACAGACATACACACACTAATACACACCATACTAACACACACACACACTGATACGCACCCCACATACACACACTAACACACACACACACACACACACACACACACACACACATATAATTCTGTAATAGATAGGGTAGTTTTTGTTAATTTTTGAATCCCTATAGTATAAAAAAAAAAAAAAAAATACCACATCAACGTTTTTCATCGAGCAATAAAGACACCAGACCCAATCTAACCTGATTTAACTACAGTTATACTGTCTTTCTAGTCGCTGTCTGTCAGTAGCCACACTAAACTGTCAGGTTTAAATCTCATTTCATTCACATTACGTTCAGAATCGAGAACAATCAAACAGTTACAATAATTCCTAAAATAAACTAGAGGAATGCTTACGTATGTATAAATGCACGAGTTATTTTTGTCTGCGCGAGGTTTGTTTAGTTTTGTGTGTCAGTGTGTTTGTTTTCTGTCAGGATATTTTTGTTTTATTTATTTATTTATTTATTTATATTTTTTTATTGTTTTTGTTCTATCTGCAGTAAAACAGTATACTTAATCATGTATAATAATGTGGTATCAGACTGGAAATAACTGGAGTTGTGCAGTGTAAAATACACAAAGAGAATCTATCTGCATGTTTAATTATAACCTCCACTACATACCTACTAATTACTTTTATATAAATACCATATCTTTTAAATATATATATGTGTGTGTGTGTGTGTGTGTGTGTGTGTGTGTGTGTGTGTGTGTGTGTGTGTGTGTTTTTTATTTAAATGTTTGCATGTATGTAATATATATATATATTATATATATTTATACATATACATTTATATATTATATACATGCATATATATATATATATGTATGTATACACACACCCACATCCACACATACATACATAATATATATATATGTATGTGGGGGTGTGGGTGTATGTATGTATGTCTACATGTATGTAAGTAAACCCCTTACCCAATATATTTCTTGTAAGACCATAAATAAGCCCATAAAAGGACACAAGGTGTATTTTGCAACAAACAATAAACATAACAAGTCTGAAAGAAGCTTCCTACGCATCAGATGTTCTTTCAGAAAGTTATTCTGTCACTGTTACTCAGTGTTATATGTTACTCAGTGTTATAAAAATAATTACACAATGTGTCTGCGATTCTGTGGTATGTCACTGTAGCTTATTAAATTTCACAAATAATACACCTTTTGTGACAAGTGAATTGTGTATCTGCATAGTAAAGAAATATGTCATATGTGTGTATTTATGAGTATATATATATATTATATATGTTTTATTTGACAATTATAATTAAACATTTTTGTTTGTTGCGAAATATATATATTTTAATCCTGTAACCTGTACAAATATATACACTGAGCTATAAATACATGTTATGAAATAAACATGATATAAAAATAAATAAATAAGTAAATAACAAAATAAATATCAAGAAAAGTTTCTCAATTTCAGTAATGGAAAAAAAAAAAAATGCAGACATCGATTATATTACAGTTTAACATTTTACTTGGCACCAGTTCACTTTTTTTTTTTTTTTTTTTTTTTTTGGTGGTGTGAAACTATTGTGTTATTTTCTCTAAATAAAGTATTTATATGAGTGATGTTCTTATAACTAATCCAAAACGTAGAGAGTTTGAACACATAGAACAAATCAGTTATCAACTGTCATGGTATGTGTTATCTTGTTCATTATTAAGTGATTAAAAAGAACAAGAAAAAGAAAACATTTTTAATCAGACATCTTGATTTAGTTGTTGAACAAATCAGTGCTGAACCAGTTTTATTTGTGTTTTTATATTTCTTGTTCTGTTTCCATTTGTACTGGTTTATTAGCCTTAACATTTATTTATTTATTTATTTATTTATTTATTTATTTATTTATTTATTTATTTATTTATTTATTTATTTATTTATTTATTTTTATTTATTTTTATTTTATTTTATTTTATTTATTTATATTTTTATATATTTATTTATCATTGGAAAATTAGCAATAACTAAAAAAATATCGACTATTTATAAGAAGAAAAAATAAGCAAAGTGTGTTATTGCGAAGTCAGTACACGCTGACAAATCTTCTGCTTATATGTTCTGTTCACTCATGTGTACAAAGGCATTTGTCTTTAATTATTGGAAAATTATTTTTATAAGAAAAATCGACTTTTTGCGTTTATACGTTAAATTGCCCATAAAATTATGTTATTAAGAAAATAATATTATAAGAACAATTTAACTTAAATAATGTTAATTTACATTTTTTTTTTCTCTCAGCAAGAGGTTAATATTTCCAGCAAAATTGGCTTCTTTATATCAATAAATAAATAAATAAAATAAAAATAACCAAAAATACAAAATATATTTGAAAAAAAAAAAAAATGGGGCATACATCTTTTTTTTTTTCAGTCATTAACAAATCAACAATGGACGAATATCTGACTTTTTGTTAAAAACACAATAAGCCAAACAAAAATTGGAAATCATTTTTTTTTATATCATTAAGACATTAATATTTTACGGAAAATTGACTTTTTATAAAAATTAATCCATAGGAAAATCATTTGTTAGAAAAATTAATATTATAAGAAAGGAAATTTGCAGTTTGTGCGTAAACCTTAATGAAACGCAACCTAAAAGTCTTCCTTTATGTTTAGTAAAGTAATGTTAGCCGAAAATCCTTCTTCTGTTGTGCATGAAACAAAACTTGTGTTAGATAAAACACGTATTTATTTCTAATCTATCTTTCTTTTATCTGGATGACGTCACAATCACACTATTTATAACAGTAACGTATTTCCAAAGACAGACGTTTATCGTTCTGAGAAACTGACTTATGACGTCAGTTTTATGTACAAAGCCAGCAGTTTAGAAAGTAGCACTTACTTCAGTATAATTCTTATTTACACAAAACACAATTTATT